>ML337149.1:0-23567 GCA_005239505.1 Nicotiana paniculata | reverse complement strand
ACAGTTTAGTATTTTATAGACTCAATTGATACGTTCAATTCTCTGTGGGATCGACTTTGGGTTACCCCAGATTATATTTGCAGTGCCCGTTTAGTCTTTTTATAAGACATAGTTGAGTAGTAGTAAATCAGCTCTGGTCTCAAAACCACTAATAGAAATCAAACATGACCGATATACGCGGTTCACAACAAGAGAATCTCCCACCGGAGTAGAAACATAAACAGGGGAACTCAAAGAATCCCGGGCTATCCTCAGATGTGAAGAAAAATAGGAAGACACATATGAATATGTAGAGCCTGGGTCAAATAATATCGATGCATCCCTATGACAAATGGGAACAATACATGTAATGATTGAATCTAAAGCAATGGCCTCGGACAGGACCGGAAGAGCATAGTACCTGGCTTGGCCTCCTCCTCTAGGGCAACCTCGACCTCCCAGACCTCGACCTCGAGCTGCCTGAGGTGGTGGGGTAGCAGCTGTGGCTGGAAGAATAGCTGGAGGACCTGGTGGAAGACGTGAAGCCTGATAAATCTGAGGTGGTGCGCCCCTCCTCGCTCTAGGGAAATCTCTGATCATATGATGAGGGTCACCACACTAAAAGCAACCCCTCAGAGGACGTGGCGGACACTGTTGAATCTGAACTGGCCGGCTGGACTGGCCAGTGATAGCACCTCGTGCAGGAGGCACCTGAGATACTGGTGGTGCATTATAAGGATCCTGAGGTCTATGAGGAACTGGAATACCGCTGTCTCCTGGTAGAGTTGAATGAACAGAGCGACTCACAAACCCCCTACCATAGCGTGCTGCTAGTGCACGGGCTCCTGAAAAATGACCAGTCTCTCGAGACCTCTTGGCCTCTCTCTCCTCCCTGTCCCAGGCTAACATAGTCTCAGTTCTCCGGGCAGTACTCACAGCCTGCTGGTAAGTAATATCGGTCTCTAACTCTCTTTCCATGTTGGTCTGAATACTGGGGTGGAGTCCCTTAATAAAGCGTCGAACCCTCTCTCTGACAGTGACAACCAAAGCTGGTGCATCGCGAGCTAAATCGCTGAAACGGACTGCATACTCTGGCACAATCATGGCACCCTCGCGTAGCTACTCAAACTCCGCACGCCAAGCATCCCTGAAGCTCTGAGGGAAAAACTCAAGTAAGAATATCTCGGAAAACTGAGCCCAAGTCAGTGAAGCTACCTCGTCGGGGCTACTAAGCTCAAAATCACGCCACCACTGATAAGCTGCTCCCCTCAGCTGGAAATAAGTGAAAGAAACCCCACTCGTCTCCACAATACCCATAGTGTGGAGAATGCGATGACACCCCTCAAGAAAACCGAGGGCATCTCCGAAGCTAGTCCGTGGAACTCAGGTGGGTGGTACTTCTTGTACCTCTCAAGTCAGAGTTGCTTTGCCTCAGGAACAACTATCCTAGTCTCATGCTGAGCTGGAGCTGCTGAGGCATAGGAATATAGTGTGGAACCTACCCAATATGAACCCTCTACTCAGGAATACGGGTTGCATGAGTCTGTGTCCCTCCTCCGGCCTGGGATGTAGCTGGAGCTATCGGGAGTAGACCCGCCTGAGATAGAGTACTGAAGGCACTCAAGAACTGAGCCAATGTCTCCTGGAGGTCTGGAGTAACAGTAGGGACCTCCTGTGCCCCTCTAACTGTAGCTGCTGGGGGCTCCTCTGCCTCTGCTGTAGCCAGTGCTCGGACTGCACCGCGTGCTCATCCTCTGCCCCGATCCCTACCTCTAGTGGCTCTGACTGGGGGCTCGGGTGCCTGGTCATCAGTACGTCCGGTACGGGTACGAACCATATGACAGCAAGAATAGAATAGAGTTTAAGAATTTGATGACAGTAACTAGTACGATAAGGAATCCCAAAGAATTTGATTGTTCTTAACAGTTACATATCCTCTCGAAGATAGATACGGACATCGCCGCACCGATCCGCGAGACTCTAATAAATCGTCTTGCGACTCCTATGAACCTAGACGCTCTAATACCAACTTGTCATGACCCATTTTACCCTCCAAAAGGTATCGTGATGGCACCTAGTCTCTATTATTAGGTAAGCCTAAAATTTACGGAAAATGACAAAATCAATAAAATTAAGGCAGAAAAGAACTCAAGTAGATATAACGTAGATGCTCAGCATATACACTTTCACTTCCCAAGACCAGGAATGTCACCATAGTCACAAGCTCTATACTAAATGTGGCTCTATACAATGAAACAATAGAAAAATATGTAACTCTTCTATGCCTATACTAGAGTAGAAGGGGACTCGTGGGACTCTGCGGACGCGGCAGAATTACCTCTCGGTCTCTTGGCTACTACTATAATGACTCCTAGGCACGATACTGGGTGATGGTACCTGGATCTGCACATGGGGAAAACACGCGCAGGAAAGGGCGTGAGTACTCCAAATTCGATACTCCGTAAGTGCCAAGCCTAACCCCAGTCAAGTAGTGATGAGGTCAGGTTGAGGCCCTACTGAGTTTGTAAAACAAGTCAATATACAATTTAAAACAGTGAAATATAGATAAGCAATGATAAACAGGATTAACGAAAACGAAAAGATTTGGTAACAGAAAAAGAGCCCTCGGCTCAGCACATCATATATCTCAACCGTAAATGTGCAATACAGTACACGGGGAAAGCTCCCGGATCTCAGTCCGTAGTCCCAATTTAAATATGCTATGCAGTACAGGGGGAAAGCTCTCGGATCTCTGTCCGTAGTCCCAATTTAAATATGCATTTAAGTACAAGGGAAAATCTCCCAGATCTCGGTCCGTAGTCCCAATTTAAATATGAAATGTAGTACATGGGGAAATCTACCGGATCACGGTCCGTAGTCCCAATTTAAATATGCAAAGCAGAAGTATGTCAATTATGGCTTAATTAAACAGTCCAGGAAAACAACAGACAAGAATAGAGTAAAGCTACCTAAGCATGATGTGACTAGTAGAAAATAAGAGGAAATAGAGTCAGAACAGGTAGGCATGCTTACTCTTAATCTAGCTACTCAATTAAGATAGCAAACAATAATATATGAATGAAGATGAGCGATTTCATGGGAGTAAAAATAGGATTTTAGCAACAATGACCCGTGTACGCACTCGTCACCTCACGTACACGGCGTCCACATAACAAAATCAGTATAAAAATACCTAAGAGGAAGTCCCCAACAAAAAATTAGGCAAGCCACTTACCTTGACTGCGCTAGTCAACTCAATACCACGCTCTTTCCACGAGTATCTGACTCCGGGTGGCCCAAATTTATTCAAATCGATTGCATGGTGTAAATGTCACTTCAAGGGAACAAAATAGCTAATTGTTCATAAGCTAAAATGCGAAATTAGGAAATTCGCCCAAAAAAGTCCTCCAACCCACGTCTCGGAATCGAGTAAAATTTATATTTCCCGAACACCCATTCGCTCATGAACCCACTCGAACAAGAATCAACAAAATCCGACGTCTAAATCTCCCTAAATCTCGGATATCTACTTGCGGAAAATTCCTCCCAATTTCATTGATTAGATTGAGGAAATTGACAGAGATTATCGATGTACAAATAGATTAAGGTTAGAAAATGTTACCTATGATTCTCCTCTTCAAATCCCACTGAAAATCGCCAAGTTCCGAGCTCACAATCGATTTTGGAATTATGAAATTCAAACCCTCGGATTTTTGGTATAACCAACCCAGATGTTTCGCACCTGCGACACTGGGATCGCACCTGCGGTGCCGCACCTGCGGAATCTAAATCGTACCTGCGTGTACGCACCTGCGGAAATACCATTGCAGGTGCGAGACACCAAAACCAAATGGTTCAGCTGCTCTCAAATTCTNCTGTTGTCGCTTTTAAAATTCCATTCCGAGTCCGATATCAAAATTTCACCTATCGGCTGAAATCGCCGAAATTCTAACTTTCTCCAATTCAAGCCTAAATCCACAACCGACCTCGGAAACACATTCCGAACATGCTCCTAACCCCAAAATCACCTAACGGAGCTAACGGAATCGGCGGAATTCCATTCCGAATCCGTCTTCACACAACTCTAGCTATGGCAAAATTTCTAAAGCTAAATTCCACATTTATGGACTATGTGTCCAAAATCACCCCGGATTTCATCACTCAACGTTCCGACAAGTTCCAATAACATAAATAGAGATGGGAGAAGCGGTTAATAGGGGATCAGGGCGCTAATTGTTAAAACAATCGACCGAGTCGTTAGAAGAAGCAATTAATTTTATCTGTATTAAATATGAGTCGGGTTGGATAACTTATTCTTTTTTTTTAAATCTATTTTTTGACCTGTCTCACATTGACCCGACCCGACTGCTTTCTACCCATACTGAGGCATTAGCTACCCTAAGGTGCTGTGAGATCTTGATTCTATTTGTATGAAAATTAATTAATGTAAATAAATTACAACATTGATGTTATGTGGTTAAAAAACAAAAGTGATATAAGACCGTTATATACTTCTGAATTTAATGGTGTAGCAAAAAAGAAGAATATGACTTTTAAAAAAAAAACGAATTGTAAGCTTGTTGGTCCATATGATACTTTTCGGAGTGAAGCTATACTATAAACTTTGTTATTTATAGTATGAAACTCTTTATGAGTTCAAGAAAGGTTTTCCCCTAAATTTTAAAATTTGAAAGTGTAGGGGGCAGAGTGTTCCGAGTTTTGTATCTTGACCCTAAGAAAAGAAAAAGTGATAGTTTATTTTTTTAATTAAATTTATAATATTGAAGACTTACAAAATTAAGATTTTGTGGGAAAAATTGTATTGGAAGAAGATAACATTCTGCACGGATATTTTAGTCTTTTAGTAAAGAATATTATTGTATTATGATCCGTTACTAAAATTTTTAGATATTTTGCGGAAGTTTGTGACGATTTAATTTAGGATACTTAGGAACAAATGCCCCAAGTAAGCCTCGTCAGTATTTTATTCAAATCCAGAGAGAGTGTTCCCTATTTTAGGACTATCCAATAAAATTTGTCTCATGAATAAATAACAACCAACTAACATTCACTTAAACTTGTCATAATCATCATCATCTAACCTAAAACGAGTCTCCACTAATATTACAAACCTTTTCAACATAATAATACTAAATCTCTCTCAAATATTCGGAAAGAAAGTGTAATACTTGTAACTAGTCCATAATAATGAATAAATACTCATGACACTAACAAAAATGATTATGGAGCGACTCTAAGAGTTAAAAAAAAGACTATAGCAAATAAATGAACTCTTAGCCAACACGGAGGGCGCTGTCACGACCGATTTTCCACCGTCGGAACCGTGATAGCGCCTAACGCTAGATTTGCTAGGCAAGCCAACATTAGACGGTTACAACATTAAAACAATTAAGACATATAAGAAATGTTACTACCATCCAATATACGATACCAAAAGTAGTAAATGAAATAGTAAAGCTATACTGCGAAATTAATACTAATGTCTAGCTACCCAGGGTTTGGAGTCACAATTCATGAACTACTAAGAATTTACTACAAGTATTTGGCTGAAAGAAAATTTATATCTTTGTTAAACTAAAGAAAACAACAACTGAATAATAAGGAAGAGACTACAGAAAATCTGCGGACGTCGGCATATCTACCTCGTGTCTCCGTGCGAAAATGTCAGCTCTAACTCGAACTCAGCTCGGACCTAAACCTGGATATGCACAAGAAGTACAGAGTGCACTATCAGCACAATCGACCCCATGTACTGGTAAGTTTCGAGCCTAACCTTAGCGAAGTAGTGACGAGGCTAGGACAGGACACCACAATTAAACCTGGACATGTATAATCATGCTAGTAGATACAACAACGATCAAATAAAAGTAAATAACAATTAATGTGAAGGGAGCATACAATGGGGAATTTAACATAAGGAGTGAGAAAACAATAAGACATAAATAGACAGTGGTCAACAACAATTTAAGAGATTAAAATAGTTTGGAAACTTACACGGCATCACCCTTCGTGCTTTTACTCTCAGCCTTACTAAATAATAAATAGGAATGTACGGTATCACCCTTTGTTCTTTTACTCTCATCCTCGCCAGATTAAAAATAAGAATGCATGACATCACCCTTCGTGCTTTTACTCTCACCTCACAATATAGATAAATTATGCACGACATCACCCTTCATGCTTTACACTCTTCCTCACAATTTAAATATATTATGCACGGAATCACCCTTCGCTCTTTACACTCTTCCTCACAATTTAAATAAATTATGAACGGCATCACCCTTCGTGCTTTACACTCTTCTCACCAGTCACAGAATCAATAACAACATATAAAAAGGAATTTCACAAGAAATCAGTATTTCATCATAGTTTCTATCACCATTTACCATTTCAATCTCTGCTCAATATTCACAATATTATCCATCTCGGTGGAATAAGATACAAATCTTCCAACATTTCACTAACAACTATAATCATAGATAATAGGCTTTAAGACATTAAGAATAACAAGAATTAACTTTCACTCGCATGTTATGACTCGACCACAAAGTATAGGTACTCGTCACCTCGCCTATACATCGTACTCAACAACAAAACAAGTAGCAAGTAGCAACTCAATAGATATTCCCTCAAGCTAAGGTTAGACACAATAATTACCTCGATTTCGCAAGCCACTCACTGCTCAAGTACAACTTTTCCTTTAGAATTCACCTCCAATCCACTTGTATCTAATCATAATTAGTTCAATATCCTTAATTATTTCTAAAGGTATTAAATTTAATGCATAATCATGGTTTTCCTAAGTTTTTCCAGAAAAGGTTAAAAACTGACCCCGAGCCCGCTTGGTCCAAACTCGAGGTTCGGACAAAAATCTGTCTACCCGTTCACTCTCGAGCCCGAATATGCAATTAGTTTAGAAATTCGACCTCAATTCAAGGTCTATATTTCAATTACACAAAATTCCCTAATTCTACCAAAACCCCCAATTTCTACCATGAAAACCCTAGATTTATTTTTATTGAAAAGTGTTGAAAAATAATGGGTAATTGAGAGAAAATAGTTTAGAACCGTTTACCAACACTTTGAGGAAGAACTTGTCTCTTGAAAATTTCCTCTAAGCCTTCTTGGTTTTGAAAATATGAAAGAATGGCCTAATCCCGTTTTTAGGTTCTGTTTTTAATCGTTGGGCAGGCCTATTTCGTGTTCGTAAAGGGCCTGTCGTGTTCGCGATGCTTTGTGGCCCAAAGGACTTTACATTCGCGATGTTCTGTTCGCGTCTGAGATGCTAAGACCAACAGTCCATCACGTTCGCATTCGTGAAGAACAACTCGACTCCCCTCCCCCGGGTCCCATAACTCATCGCGTTCGTGGAGGTCTGGTCGCATTCGCGAATGGTACTAAACCCCAGTGCTTCGCGTTCGCGTCTATTACCTCGCGTTCGCGAAGAAGGATTTCTCCCTCAACAATTTTACTCTCCACGTTGGTAAGAGAAGCTTCACGAATGCGAAGAACAATTCACCTGTGCACTAGAAACAACAAAACTACAGGTTTTCACTAAGTTCAAAACATTTCGAAGCCTACCCGAAACTCACCCGAGCCCTCGGGACTCCAAACCAAAGATGCACACAAGTCTAAATACATCCTACGTACTTGCTCGTGCGATCAAATCGCTAAAATAACATACAAACTACGGATTTAGCATCAAAACTCATGAATTGCTCAAGAACATTTTAAATTCACTATCTTCTCAACCGAACGTCCGAATCACGTCAAATAAACTCCGATTTCCACCAAATTTCACAGATATGACTTAAAATATTATAATAGACCTCTACCAGGATCCGCAACCAACATACGGGCCCGATACAACGAGTTCAAACATTAATCAAATTCTTTAATTCCTTTAAATTTCAGTCTAGCAATTTTGATCAAATATTCATTTCTAGAGCTAGGGACCTCGGAATTCAATTCCGGGTGTACGCCCAAGTCCCATATTTTACTATGGACCTCCCAGGACCGTCGAAACACGGGTACGGGTCTGTTTACTCATAATATTGACCAAAGTCAACTAAAATCTAATTAAACTCTCAAATATTATTATTTCACATATTTTCACATAAAGGCTTTCCGGATTCACGCCTGGACTGTTCACGCTAATCGAGGTGAATAAAAATAATATTTTAAGGCTTTCAAGCCCAAAATATAGTCTTAAATCACAAATGAACCCTTTGGGTCATCACAATATCCACCTTTAAAATAAACGTCAGTCCTCGAACGGACATAAAAAAGTACCTGAACTGGAGAACAAGTGTGGATATCTACTTCGCATGTCCGACTCGGACTCCCAAGTAGCTTCCTTAACATGTTGACCTCTCCACTGCACTCGAACTGAAGGGTAACTCTTTGACCTCAACTGACGAACTTGCCGGTCTAGAATGGATACCGGCTCCTCCTCATAAGTCAAATCCTTGTCCAATTAGACAGAGCTGGAATCTAACACGTGGGATGGGTCACCATGATATTTCTGGAGCATAGACACATGGAATACCGGATGAACTGAGGATAACCCTGGAGGCAACGCAGGTCTATAAGCTAGCCCCCCACTCTCTCGAAAATCTCAAATGGACCGATATACCTAGGGCTCAACTTGTCCTTCTTTCCAAATCTCGTAACACCCTTAATGGGCGATACCCGAAATAATACTCTCTCTCCGACCATGAATGCTACATCACGAACCTTATGGCCAGCATAACTCTTTTGCCTAGACTTAGTTGTACGAAGCCGATCCTGTATAATCTTAACCTTGTCCAAGGCCTCCTGAACCAAATTTGTACCCAATAAACGAGCCTCCCCCGGCTCAAACAGGCGATCTAGATCGTCTACCATATAGTGCCTCATAAGGAGCCATTTGACTCGACTGGTAGCTTTTGTTGTAGGCAAACTCCACTAACGACAAGAACTGATCCCACGATCCTCCAAAATCTATAACACAAGCAAAGAGCATATCATCCAAGATCTGAATAGTACGCTCGGACTGCCCGTCCATCTGGGGATGAAATGTTGTGCTCAACTCAACTCGCGTACCCAACTCACGCTGAACTGCCCTCCAAAAGTGCGAGGTAAATTGCGTACCTCGATCAGAAATGATAGAAACTGGTACACCGTGAAGGGGAACGATCTCCCAAATATATATCTCTGCCAACCGTTCCGGCTTCGAACTTCCTCTGAGTCAGTGGGAGTCCAACAACGAAGTCCTAACTGATACACTCCCACTTTCACTTAGGAATATCTATCTACTGAAGCAAACCATCGGGTCTTTGATGCTCATACTTCACCTAATGACAATTCAAGAAACGATCCATGTACGCAACAATATCCTTCTTCATCCTTCGCCACCAATAATGCTGCCTCAAGTCTTGGTACATCTTGCAGCACCCGGGTGAATAGAATACATAGAACTGTAAGCCTCCTCAAGCACTAACTCACGAAGCCCATCTACATTTGGTACACACACTCGACCCTGTATCCTCAAAACACTGTTATCTACAAATGTAACCTGCTTCGCACCACCGTGCCGAACTGTGTCCCTAGGGTCCATCTAGTGCGAGTCATCATCCTGCCAATCTCTGATACGCTCGAATAAGGAAGATCGAGCGACTGTACAAGCTAGAACACTGTTGGGATTTGAAATGTCTAACCTCACAAATTGATTAGCCAAAGTCTGAATGTCTGAAGCTAGCGGCCTCTCACCAACTGGAATGAACGCAAGGATGCCTATACTCACTGTCTTCCTACTCAGTGCATCATCCACCATATTGGCCTTCCCCGGATGGTATAATATAGTGACATCATAGTCTTTAAATAGTTCTAACCATCTCCTCTGCCTCAAATTGAGATACTTGTGCTTTAACAAATACTGAAGGCTGTGGTGATCCGTGAAAACCTAACACGGCACGCCATAAAGATAGTGCCTCCAACTCTTTAATGCGTGAACAATGGATGCCAACTCTAAGTCATGGACAGGGTAATTCTTCTCATGAATCTTGAACTGCCGAGACGCATATACATTCATCATGCTTTCTTGAATCAATACCACTCTGAGCCCAACATGGGAGGCATCACAATATACTATGAAAGATCTTGAACGTGATGACAACACCAACACCGGTGCTGATGTCAAGACTGTCTTGAGCTTCTGAAAGCTCGCCTCACACTCGTTCGACCATATGAATGGGGCACCCTTTTGAGTCAACTTAGTTATCGGGGCTGCTATAGATGACAACCTCTCCACAAACCGACGGTAATAACCCACCAAACCCAAGAAGCTCCTGATCTCGATGGCTGAAGTGGGTCTAGGCCAGTTCTTGACTACCTCAATCTTCTTAGGATGTACCAAAATACCCTTCTCTGATACGACGTAACCCAAAAAGGCGATTGAATCCAACCAAAACTTGGACTTTGTAAATTTAGCATATAATTGACTGTCCCTCAAAATCTGAAGCGCTATCCGAAGGAGCTGCTCATGCTCCTCCCGACTGCGAGAGTATACTAGAATGTCATCAATAAAAACAATTACAAAGGAATCCAGATAAGGCTTGAACACCCGATTCATCAAGCCCATAAATGCTGCTGGGACATTAGTCAAGCCAAAACACATCACCAGAAATTCATAGTGCCCATATCTCATCCGAAAAACTGTCTTAGGGACATGAGATGCCCTAATCTTCAAATGATGGTAGCCCGATCTCAAATCCATCTTCGAAAATACCCTGGCACCCTGAAGCTGATAAAACAAATAATCAATTCTCGGCAACGGATACTTATTCTTGATAGTGACTTTGTTCAACTGCCGGTAATCTATACACATCCTCATCGCTCCATCCTTCTTCTTCACGAAAAAAAATGGTGCACCCCAAGGTGAGACACTAGGTCTAATGAAGCCATTATCAAGAAAATCTTGCATTCCTTCAATTCATTCAACTCTAGTGGGGCCATCCGGTATGGAGGAATAGAAATGAGCTGAGTGCCCAGAGCCACATCAATGTAAAAATCAATATCCCTGTCGGGTGGCATCCTCGGCAGGTCTGCAGGAAACACCTCGTAAAACTCACAAACAATAGGCACCGAATCTATAGAAGAAACCTCAGCAGTAGAATCACAAACATGACCCAAGTAAGCCAAACACCCCTTATCAACCATACGCCGATCCTTCATATAAGAAATAACCCTGCTAGAGGAAAACCAGGAGTCCCTCTCCACAATCTAGGTAACCCCGGCAAAACTAAGGTCACTGTCTTGGCGTGATGATCCAAGATGGCGTAATAAGGTGACAACCAATCCATGCCCAATATGACATCAAAATCAACCATATCAAGAAGCAAAAGGTTTACAATGGTCTCAAGTCCCTCAATAATGACCACACGAGCGATACACAGGGTCTATAACAATAGCATCCCCCACGGGCGTAGACACATAAACAAGGACGCTAAAGGATTCTTCGGGCACAACCAAATACGAAGAAAAATAAGATGACACATAAGAGTAAGTAGACCCCAGATCAAACATAATTGAAGCATCTCTATTGGAAACTGAAATGGCACCTGTGATAATAGAATCTGAGGACTCCCCGTCAGGTTTGGCCTGAAATGCATACAATCGGGGCTGGGCCCTAACACCCTAAACCATGTCTCTAGGACGACCTCCAACAGGCAGACCTCTACCTCTAGCGGGTTGTCCTACGCCTCTAACAATTTGACCCCTACCTCTGGATACCTGACCCCTACCCCTGGCTGGCTGGGAGGTGGTGCGGAAACTGGTGCTGGAACTATGGCACGAGAACCCTGATACTGAGAACTACCGAAGCGCGAGGGAAATATCTAGCAATGTGCCCCAGGTCACCATAAGTATAACAAGACTTCGGCTGCTGAGACTGCTTGCCGACAAACTGACCCTGTCGACCTGTATAACCACCCTGAAAACTTTGAATAGGAGGTGCACTAATAGGAGTTGGCTTATCAGAATAAGGCAAGCAAGATCCATGAGCACCTGGGGAACCATGGGATGTCTGAAGTGCTGAATGGAATGTCCTGGAAGAATGGCCTCTACTGAAAGTAACCCCGCCTCCATATGAGGCACCGCTGAGTCCACCAGAATTTTGAGGTCTCTTGTTGGACCCCTGACCTCCCAATCCAAGAACTACCTCAACTCGCCGGGCCACATTGGCCGCATCCTGGAAAGATATCTCGCTCCCTGTCTCCTTAGCAATCTGCAATCTGACAGGTTGAGCAAGACCCTCAATAAATCTCCTAACCCTATCCATCTCTCTGGGTAGCAAAATAGGTGCATGACGGGCCAAATCCACGAAACGGGTCTCATACTGCGTAACAATCATGTTGCCCTACTAGAGAAGCTCAAAATGACGGTGACGCTCCTCTCTAGTACTAATATGTAGAAACTTCTCCAAGAAGAGGTGTGAAAATTGATCCCAAGTAAGAGCAGGCGATCCTGCTAGTCTAGTCAATAGATAATCCCTCCACTATTTCTTGGCGGAACCGGTCATCTCGAAAGTATCAAAGTCGACCGTTGGTCTCCAAAATACCCATGTTTCGAAGAACCTCATGAAAGCTATCAAGGTATTCATGGGGTCCTCTAAAGTGGCACCACCGAAATGAACATAGAAAAGCCTGATAAACCTGTCCAATCTCCACAAAGCATCAGAGGACATAGCTATCCCATCAGCGAGCGGTGCTGCAGCAACTGGCTGAATTACCCCAACTGGATGGGTTGTTGGGGTCTGACTTTGAGGAGTAGTCTTCTCCGGAGTGTGGGTAGCAGGAGTCTGCACTCCTTCTCCATCCTGAGATACGGCTGCTGCCCCGGGGAGTGCACCAGTCTGGATACACTATCCATAAGGCCTACTAGTCGGACCAAGGCATCCTGAAGCACCGAGGTAGCAATAAACCCCTCTAGGACTTGAGCTAGCCCCGCCGAAACGGTCTGAGCTTGAGCCCCCTCATCAAGCTCTACATGGGGCTCCGCAGTTGGAGCTGCTTCCTGAGCACTAGGCTGAGTCCTTCCCCTACCTCAGCCTCTGCCCCTTGTACAAGATGCTACTGCTGGAGGGTCCGGCTGTTGGTCAGCGGAAGATGAGATGCGTGTTCTCTCCATCTATGAGAGAATAAGAATAGAAGAGTTCAATCAGTATGGGGATAACAAGAATCGCACGACAGAGTTGAATAAAAGTGAACTTGTTCCTAACTTTATAGCCTTTGAAAGATAAGTACAAATGTCTCTGTACCGATCCCTCGGATTCTATTAAGCTTGTCCGTGAATTGTGAGACCTAGGCAACCTGGCTCTGATACCAACTGTCACGACCCGATTTCCCACCGTCGGGACCGAGATGGCGCCTAACGCTATAATTTCTAGGCAAGCCAACATTAGAGGGTTACAACATTAAAACAATTAAGACATATAAGAAATTTTACTACCATCCAATATACTATACCAAAAGTAGTAAATGAAATAGTAAAGCGATACTGCGAAAATGATACTAATCTCTAGCTACCCAGGGTTTGGAGTAACAATTAACGAACTACTAAGAATTTACTACAAGTAATTGGCTGAAAGAAAATTTATATCTGGTTTGAACTAAAGAAAACATCAACTGAAAAATAAGGAAGAGACTCCAGGAAATCTTCGGACATCGAAAGATCTACATCGTGTCTCCGTGCAGAAATGTCAGCTCTAACTCGAACTCAGCTCAGACCTAAACCTGGATCTGCACAAGAAGTGTAGAGTGCAGTATCAATACAACCGACCCCATGTAATGGTAACTGTCGAGCCAAACCTCGACGAAGTAGTGACGCGGCTAGGATAGGACACCACAAAAAAACCTGGACATGTATAATCATGCTAGTAGAAACAACAACGATCAAAGAAAAGTAAATCACAATTAATGGGAAGGGAGCATACACTGGGGAATTTAACATAAGGAGTGAGAAAACAATAAGACAGAAATAGACAGTGATCAACAACAATTTAAGCAATTAAAATAGAAAGGAAACTTGCACGGCATCACCCGTCGTGCTTTTACTCTCATCCTTACCAAATAATAAATAGGAATGAATGGTATCACCCTTCGTTCTTTTACTCTCATCCTCACCAGATTATAAATAAGGATGCACGGCATCACCCTTCGTGCTTTTACTCTCACCTCACAATATAGATAAATTATGCACGACATCTCCCTTCGTGCTTTACAATCTTTATCACAATTTAAATAAATTATGCACGGCATCACCCTTCGTGCTTTTACTCTCACCTCACAATATAGATAAATTATGCACGACATCTCCCTTCGTGCTTTACAATCTTTATCACAATTTAAATAAATTATGCACGGCATCACCCTTCGTGCTTTACACTCTTCCTCACAATTTAAATAAATTATGCACGACATCACCCTTCGTGCTTTACATCTTCTCACCAGTCACAGAATCATTAACAACATATAAAGAGGAATTTCATAAGAATTCAGTATTTCATCGTAGTTTCTATCACCATTTACCATTTAAATCTATACTCAATATTCACTAACAACAATAATCATAGATAATCGGCTTTAAGACAGCAACAATAACAAGATTAACTTTTCATTTGTATATTATGATCTGACCACAACGTATAGGTACTCGTCACCTCGCCTATACATCGTATTCAACAACAAAACAAGTAGGAAATAGTCGCTCAATACCTATTCCCTCAAGCTAAGGTTAGACACAACACTTACCTCAATTTCGCAGGTCACTCACTGCTCAAGTACAACTTTTCCTTTAGAATTCACCTCCAATCCACTCGTATCTAATCATAATTAATTAAATATTCAACTTTGCGAAGGGCCTGTCGCGTTTGCAATGCTTTGCAGCCCAAAGGTCTTTGCGTTCGCGAAGTAATGTTCGTTTCTGCAATGCTAAGACCAACTGAACATCGCGTTCTCGGCCCAGTGGTCGCGTTCGCGAAGAAAAACTTGACTCCTCTCCCCTAGGTCCCATAACTCATCGCGTTCGCGGAGGTCTGGTCGCGCTCGCGAAGGATACTAACCCCTAGTGCTTCGCGTTCGCGTCCAGTGCCTCGCGTTCGCGAAGAAGGATTTCTCCCTCAACAAGTTTACTCTCCACGTTCGCGAGAGAAGCTTCGCCAACGCAAACAATAATTCACATGTGCACCAGAAACAACAAAACAACAGGTTTTCACTAAGTTCAAAACATCCCGAAGCCTACCTGAAACTCACCCGAGCCCTCGAGGCTCCAAACCAAAGATGTACACAGGTCTAAATACATCCTACGGACTTGCTCATGCGATCAAATCGCTAAAATAATACCTAAACTACGGATTTAGCATCAAAACTCATGAATTCTCAAGAACATTTCAAATTCACTATCTTCTCAACCGGACGTCCGAATCACGTCAAATAAACCCCGATTTCCACAAAAATTCACATATATGACTTAAATATATAATAGGCATTTACCGGTCTCCGGAATTAAAATACGGGCCCGATACCAACGAGTTCAAACATTAATCAATTTCTTTAATTCCTTTAAATTTCAGTCTAACAATTTTCATCAAAAATTAATTTCTGGAGCTAGAGACATCGGAATTCGATTCCGGGCATACGTCCAAGTCCCATATTTTACTACGGACCTACTGGGACCGTCGGAACATGGGTCCGGGTCCGTTTACTCAAAACGTTGACCAAAGTCAACTAAAATAAAATTAAACTCACAAATATTTTTATTTCACATATTTTCACATGAAAGCTTTCCGGATCCATGCCCGGACTGTACATGCTAATCGAGGTGAATAAAAATAATATTTTTAAGGCTGACGCGCTCGAAATATAGTCTTAAATCACAAGATGACCCTTTCGGGTCATCACAACACCAATGTTGATACCCAATTTTGTCCTCATCTTTTTCAAATAGTATATATATACTTTCAAAATTTCATTTTGAATCATTACTAAGGCACAAGTATTTTCTATAGTTTTTATAATCAAAAGATTTAAAATTGATTTATCTTGCATTTAAATTACTTGAATGTTCATTAATTACCTCTTAAATTATTTTGTGATGACTTAATCATCCAAAGTTTTTATTTGCATTCACATATATTTTTCAGAATATTTTACATTATCTTAAATAATTATATTTGTATTTTTAAGCTATTTATAATATTTTACAATAATAGCCTATATGATGTGCATAACAAGATTTTTATTACATAATTTCTACCCAAATAACAGTTTATATTTCTATAATGTTAAATTATTGTTTTCAAGCATATTACTACACAAATAATATTTTATTTTTTGTTAATTACTTTTTATAATTTTTTTCGTGTATTTAGTTTGTAGCCCAAATTTGGGGCTAATTTCTGACCAAACAGACCCAAATAATTAGCCCAGAGATCCCCCAATCCTTAGCCCAACCTCCTTTGGTCAAAAACAAACTCGGTCGGGACCCGTTAAAACGACCCGCTCTGTTTTCTTTTAATCCTAGTTGTTGATCTCTCAAGATTAACAACACACAATCACCCCTCTACTTTAAACTAACCAAAGACACCTGAAACCCTACCATTTCTCTAAGAATGCCGCCCCTAAATCCTCTCTTCTGCTATCCTCTCCTCTCAAATCCAAGTAGTCGTCTCCCTTATTCTGTCCAACTCCGACCTCAACATGGAATCACTCCATGATTCCCTTTCCATTTATGTTGTTTCTCGTTATTTCTCACAGGATTATTTTATCACATAGTACTCGCCTATTTTTGGCAAGTGCTAGGCCTCCAAATCTAGGGAATCAAGCTCGATTTTGTTTAAATCCAGATGATATTTTATATGAATACACTCATTACCAGGTTATATAGGTCCGATTCAGTGAGATCTATGACTATTTGTATTCTCCTTCTTGAACTAGGGTTTACCCAATTTTCTCCAAAATTTATTCTGAATTGATTTACATGATTTTCTTTCCTTATTTTTGTGTTTGATTAATTATGTTTCCTTGTTTGTTCGTTTAATTTTACTACTATATAAACCCCTCCCCTAATCCCTTTTAATGGACCTTAACCGCTGTTATTCTCTCATACTCTCACTCGCTCGATACTATCCAATGCCATCGAAACCCTCTCTAACGACCTCCCTAGTGCAAGAACTGCTCGGGGCTCATATGAGGTTTCTGTGAACTCTGACACACTTTGATTTGGGTCTTTTATTTGCCCTCTTTGCTGGTGATATTCGTGCTATTTCTGATACTTAACCTTATCTTCTTATTTGTTTGTTGAATCTATAAACTAGGCAGTGTCTTGACTTTTGCAATTCCATCCTCCTTTGCTTGTTTCCAGTGCTTCACATATCTATGTTGTTCGAACCAATATGATTCTAATATTATGTTGTAATCAGGCAATTTTACGCATTGTAGCTATTCTGCAATTCTGAATCTCCTAGTTTCACAACCTGCCTAATTCTCTAAGCTCCTTTGTGTTCATCTTGAAGCTTTATTGTTCTGCTATTTATTATGAGTTTTTCTCATGCCTTTTTTTGGATTCTCGCACTAACATTCCTAGGGAATCATGTCTTACCCAGAATTTTTTTTAATGAACTTCTATTGATAATTCCTTTATGTGAACTCTGCTTTTACCTGCTTACATGAACCATATTTGTTGTCGCAATATTTTAACCAAACCTGTTACTTTGTTCTTATGCTTGGTCAATCCTGCATTCTTTGGTATTGGTTATGCTTCTAGTTGAATCCCAATACATTTAGGTCTTATGATCATGTATAGTCGACTGGCTTATGTTTTGAGTCTGCCTGTTCTATTTAACTTTAAGATAATGTGTCTTCCTGCCATGACACCTTTGGACTTTGAGATCTTTGTGTTATACTCAACATTATTAGGCTTCTCATTGATTGCTTTCTTGCCTGTTTGTCGTGTGTAATTGTGATTTCCTGACGATGACTTTGTCTGACAATTCATGACTTGGACTCCTGGGTTTTAAAATAATTTTAGTATGTTTATCCTGTTAATATAAAATGGGATTCCATAAGACTTCTAGTCTTCTAGTGTTATGTCTATCTTTTTAGCATGTTGTCACCTGCTTAATGATGTAACCTATGTGGTATTTACCATGTTGCAAATTGAGTCTATTGACTCTCCTAGCTTCGTGTTCTTTGTTTAATCAATACTGTCACTCGTGCTTCTAAAATGCCAATGTGTTTATGAATCCTGCTAAATATCATACCACCCCGTCTCTATAAGGTGTTGCTTTAGAATTATTTGGTTTGTTTCCATGTATGGCCAATTAATTTATTTGGTAAATTGGTCAATATTCTAACTATTGGGTTGGATATGAGTCCATGTGTGGCTTTGGGTTGTGCAAATGTGCATACTCTCCTATTTTTGGGAAGTGTTTGGATCGGGGAATACTATCCAAATGAAAGAGTCTATTGAAGGCCGAGGCAATGTTGGGGTTAACTCTTCTTAAGTCTGCCCTGTTTGTTGGGATTGTAATCATCTTGGTTCTATAATATTCGAAGTATGTTTCTTTTCTTTCCCTTTTTATCTTTGGTCATGTAATAATATGTAAACAAACGATGAGGGAGATTAGTGAAAGGGGTTGGGGATTCTAATGCTTGCATAAAATGGTAGAAAATATGCCTACATGATCTATGTGTTCTATTTCCTATTTTGTTCAGCATGCCTTATATCTTATTTAGTTTTGTGTGTTTTACCCTAATAAAATGCATGCTTATAGGAATCACGTAGATACTTCACTTAACTTGTCAAAACATATTGCCTCAAGTAATCGCTATACTTGTTTCTATATGTCTTACTAGATGCTTCTAGATAGCATGCCTATAGGATACAATAACACATGTTTTCTAATGTCCACCTAGATACCATTTCAATGGGGTTTCAATTAATTAATCAATAAACTGCTTGTATTTCTCTTAGCACGCTTCTCCTTTAGACATCATGACTATAGGATCTTTATCAATCAATCGTCTACTTTCGTTACTTTCTTTACACTGCCCCGTCTAGATGACATGCATATAGGGATGAAGTATTATAAAATCAAGTTCAGTTGTCAATCCTTCATATGGGATATTATCAGTCGTCTAGAAAGTGTTTATGAAGTCAAACATCGTTAATTCAGGGCGTTCATATAGTTTTACTACCTCACCGCATAAGCAATCTAAAGATCATGCCTGTAGGAACTTTTTAACGCCTATTATTTGCGAATTTATTAGTCAGAAACAACAATGATGTTTGTGATGCTGGAGATCAGAATTACCTAGAAATTATGCCTATATGATTTGAAAACTCTAATGCGTACTGCTTAAACTGCCCGCATGCATTTGTAGTTTATGTGTGGAGGTTAACTTGAACCATTTCTTGCATTTATGTGTAGTCCTATATGTTTTGTAAACGCGCTAGTTTTCTCATTTATAAGCTTTCTAAGTGAAGTCTAAATAGAGTCCAAAGTCTCCTGCACCATAGGTATAGGGTGGGTAGTGCACGCATAGGGTACAAACTAGAATTGAATTAGAGAGCTTTTAGGTAAAGAACTTTAACATAATAATAGCTGGAGATGATAGTCTGTCACGACCCAAAATCCAACTAGTCGCGATGCCACCTAACCTAACCAAGCTAATTAATAACTATCCACTTCCAATGATATTTGATAAGACAATTAAGTAAAGAAATTATCTAAACCTTATATATTTTTCAAGGACTGGTAGTACAAATCATGAGCTTCTAAGATTAAAATTTACAACGCTGGTGTGAAATAAGAATACATCATTTGTCATAATAATACAGGAATAGATTTTTCATAAGTCTAGGGCTACAATGAACAAGATGCAGCTATAATCGGAACGCAAGTACATCTTCAAATCCATCTCCCGTCGATCACAAAAACGTAAGCAGGAAACATCTGCACTCAAGGTACAGAAGTGTAGTATGAGTACAACCGACCCCATGTACTCAATAAGTAACAAACCTAACCTTAGGTTGAAAGTAGTGACGAGCTGGAACATAGGTCAGTGTCTGACACCTATAGCCAACAACAATATATAACAACATAATGAATGTAATAAAAGAAGTAACTCAGAGATAAAAGGCTCAGCTCGTTCATATTTCCAGAAATATAAGTATGCTTTCCAAGTATATTAGTGAAATCCAAATCCTTTACCGAAATAGCCAAAAATATGAGTAAGTTTGAAAACTGTAATTTTCGAAAAATCTTTCAACAAGTAAATGTTTCATTTTCCAATGGCATGAGGAAAATGCATCTCTATGCCTACGTGTCAATATGCAAGTGAAATCATGAATGTCATCAGAATCGCAGTAGCATAAAGAAATGCATCTCTATGCATGTATCTCGAGTACGCATGTCAAATGCAATATATCTCAGTGATGAACTCATGTACTCAAACTCTATGAGTACTCAATCTCACTGTCTCACACTTTCCACTCGTCATGCTCAATCACTCGACACACTCAATCACTCAGTACTAAACAGGGCATTCCAGCCCAAACATAACAACTGCTAGCAATTGCACTGACTAGCGGTGTACAGACTCCGGGGGGGCTCCTTCAGCCCAAGCGCTATAATCCGCACAGACAACTCATGTGATGCACGGACAACTTATGTGCTATAGTATCGATATTTGGATCCACTCGCGAACAACTCACGTGCTATAATATCAATATTTGGATCTGCATAGACAACTCACTGCTGCACGGACAATTCACGTGTCATAGTATCAATATCTAGATCCACACAGATAACTCATGTACTGCACGAACAACTCATGTGCCACAGTATCAATATCCTCACAATCAGGCCCTCTGCCTCACTTAGTCATCAATCTATCCAGTCTCTCAGCTCATAACACTCATGTTGAGCATCCCAAATCAATGATATGAGATGTGCCAATAAAGAATAAAAAAGACTGAGATGTGATATGTAATGATGAATGCGACTGAGTACATAACTGAAATTAAGGAAAAAAATTCAACAACAAATAACGACCACTATGGGTCCTATTGGTACCGGTATATAGTCTAAACATGATATCTAGCATCAATTATAGCTCAGGTGCTCTAACACATAGAATACATTAGAAATGTTTAGATAAGATGGCTACACAAATTCATGAAATCGACTAAATCACAATTTACACAGTGCACACCCACACGCCCGTCACCTAGCATGCGTGTCACCTCAACATGAATCACATAACACGTAATTCGTGGTCTCATACCCTCATCACCAAGTTTAGAAGTGTTACTTACCTTGAACAAGCCAAATCTAATACCAAGCAAGCTAAACGATACTCCAAAAATTCCATCCCACGCGTACCAACCTCGAACGGCTCGAAACTATCCAAAAGAAACTCAAATATATCACATAATTCCAAGTTAAACAAACCCAATCGATAAAGGTCGAATCTTTAATCATCTCAAAATCGACCAAAAATTCAAACCCGAACCCGCACCTCGAAACCCGACAAAACTCATAAAATTCAGCAACCTATTCAATTACGAGTCCAACCATACTAGTCTAACTCAAATCCGACTCCGAATCGATGTTCAAAACTCAAACAATTCACTTTATGAAATTTAGACAAAACCCCCAAAGTTCACTTTGAAATAATCAATCAAATGCCAAAAACGAAGATGGATTCATGAAGTATAACCAAAATCGAGTATACAACACTTACCCTAATCCATATGGTGAAAATAGCCTCCAAAAGTTGTCAAAATCCGAGCTCCCCAACTCAAAATATTACCAATTGAACAAACCTTTGATATTAAGTATTTTTGCCCAGCTATTCTGCCTCGTTTTGTATGACATATGATCCCGAAACTCACTTTTAATGCCTTCAAGGGATTCCTTTCAAAATTTCAGTCAAGTTAGGCTTTTGAATCACTCCATAGACCTTATAATAAAGGAGTTGGTTTCAATATTTGAATACGAAGTAAGTGGCAATTTCGTAATTAATATGAAAAATCTAGCAACCCAATTCTTAGTAAAATAATCATAAAATCCTAATACGATGTCCAAATTTGACGATTCTTTTTGCTATGGATCCTTAATTGCGATACAGATCTAATGCTTAAATCAAAACAGAAATTGGAGGTCATTTGTTTAATGTGGTACCATATGCTTGAAGAAACGACGTCAGAACATAAGAAAAATGAGCGCAACATACCCCAAACCTATCTGAAACTCACACGAGCCCCTTGGGACCCCGTACGAACATACCAACAAGTCCCATAACATAACACGGACATGCTCGAGGCCTCAAATCATGCATAACAACATCGAAACGATGAAACACACCTCAAATCAAAGTTAATGAATTTTTGAACTTTCGACTTCCTAAAACTCGCGCTGAAACATATCAAATCACGTCCGATTGACACCAAATTTTGCACACAAGTCCTAATACATCATACAAAGCTACTCGTGCCCCCAAACTACCGAGAGAAATGTAAATGCTCAAAACGACCAGTTGGATTGTTACATTCTCCCCTACTTAAACATACGTTCATCCTCGATCGTGCCAAAAGTTGTTCCTAAGCCGTTAAACCGTCATGTAACTTTACCATGCACATACCCTGGGGTGATCTCCCATCACCCTATTCCATATAGGCCCGACAATATAACATAACTAAAGATCATTACTTCAACCTTGGTCTATAAACCACAATATCCAATTTTCAACATCTAGAATTTACTACAAGACCTGAACTTCGCATCTACACACTGTTTAAGTCTGAACAAGTTGTATCAAGCCATAACTACAACCCAAGATATAATCACCCGATATATCACATTAGCTTCTTAAACCTCATGTCAAACGAAACCTCGTTCTAAAACCTTCGTACACTGCCAGTGTGAAAGAAACATGCAGAAACTCGTAACCACTTATCAGACCAACAAGTCATGGAACTCTCCCTCCTGCGACAAGAACTATAGCTAATTTCTAAGCCGACTTTCGATATTATCCTCCATACATGCTATAATCAACAACAATAGTATACATTCTAGGCCCAATGACCTCATCTCATCCAACACAACCACTCTAGTGAAATTCCACACCAATACTACACAGAGCCACAACCCGTGCAATCTGTGCACCAATATACAACAATTCAAACGTACTCAATCATGATGAATACCTCAAACAAGAGAACCAGCCCGCATGCTCAACAAGTGCCACTACAACGCAATGCTAAAAATCCATCACACAACATAGAACCATAACACACGAATCTAACACAAAGGACCATATCTCAACACAACTCTACCACAATGCGCGACTCCATCCAAACACTGGCCCATATGAGATTCCTAGAGCCACCTGATCACGCTCAACTATGTCTTATAGAAAGACTAAACGGACGCTGCAAATATAATCTGGGGTATTACAACTAAAGTCGATCCCACAGAGAATTGTACGTATCAATTGAGTCTATAAAATACTAAACTAGTGTTT
>ML337147.1:389-47381 GCA_005239505.1 Nicotiana paniculata | reverse complement strand
ACTCCCTGCACCCCTGTGTGCAGATACAGGTGTTGATACCGAGCGTTAGCCATCTATTCCGTGGGAGCCGGAGTTCGGGACATATAGGTAGATGTTCAGCGTCCGCAGCATCTCTGTTTTCCCTTCTTATGTCGTACTTAGTTATTCGTTTGGAGGTTTTGTATTATAATAGTAGACTTTTTGGTATATTCCTTAGATGCTCATGACATGTTGACTCCGGGTTTTAGGGATGGTTTTTGGACTGTTTAACTGTTTATTTTGCTTAATAGATTCAGTAATATTATATACGTTTATGAAATGTTGAAAATTGTTGGGATTTTAGAAAGAAACTGTAAATATGTGATTGTTGGCTAGCCTAGTTCCACGATAGGCGCCATCACGACCAATTTAGGATTTGGGGTTGTGACATGAAGTCTACCAAATGCAGTCGCTGTAAACAAATTGTCATAACAGAACAACTTGCTTGTTGTCTCCAGCACCTCATCCATATTCCATGAAACACACTGAAAAATACTCAAACGCTCAATAATCCTTGGTCTGAATTTAGACTTTCATTATTGAATGATATATGTGAAATGTTATTTTTTCGTTGGAATAAAAAAAATAAGCTCTTGGACTCTTTTATATATTGTTGAAGTACAAAACCACTCATTTTTGTTGCGCGGCTTACAAGTTTGGTTGCATTTTTAAAAAGTACGCAATGACTTCAACGAGAAAAAACTATAAATGAAATACATATCTTTAATACACACGCACATACGCACACAACACATAAAAAACACATATACAACAAAACTTCAGCATCTTTAGACTGATTTTAGAAAATGAATTAAATTACTTCCACATATTCTCTCTGAAGTTTAGAAAGGATCATTACAAAAATTGCAGACTATTGGACAAAACTTAAGCATAAAAGGTTCAAGTCTCTAGCTTATATATGCTAACTTCAGCTTATTAGGCATGAAGTTTTATGTTGACATACTATGTTATTACATTAAAATCAGAATGCAACCTTCAAAATTTAAAAAAAATTATACATAAAAACGTAACAAATATTTTCATTTATATAACAACATAAACATTAACAAAACATGAGCATCATCAAAACATTGACAAAACAAAAAGAAGAGACATAAAAAACATTAACAAAAAACACAGAATAAAAACATAAAAAAAGGATTACAATAACTAAGTATCATCACCATCATCAGAAAAATACTCATCAATTTCTCAAAATATCTCATCAACATGCGAATCAGAGATAACTATAGGATACTCAGGTAAAAGACCACAAAGTCCAATGAGATCACTCTTCAACTTGTTGAATTCAGCACGCAACTAACTTTGTTCAACTATTACTCTGTCCATAAGAGAAGGAAGAGTCTTCAATCTGTTTTGCAGCTTGGCATAGTCGTCCCATGTGGGAAACTTAAAACAATCAAACTGTTGGACAACCTTTTCAAACGAGGTTGAATAACTTTCACAATTGCGTTCGAGGTTCAGCTTGTTCTGGAATGATTCATCGGCAAAAAATTGTGGTCTGTTCTTTCCCAATAAGCCTTTATTTGATCCCACTTCTACATAATATCGGTACGTTACTGTTCCAATCAAACTTCAAACTCTTCCACTTCTGCATAATTTCATCCATTGTACGCTTCCTACTTCCCCTTGCACCAGATATTGTTTCTTTAAAAAACGCTAAAAGGTTAAGGATGAATATAAATTTAAAGAAATGGATGACTATGAAATTTTAAAAAAGCTAAAAGGCTGTTGATGACTATGAAATTTTCAAGTGAAGAGATTGTTAATATAACCAAGGAATGCACCTAATCAATTTAATATTTATAAATGTAAAAGTAACTTTTTAGGTCTATTTACTGTTTTACGTTCAGAGAAATTGAATGTAACAAGATAAGTAGGTGGTAAATGCAAAAAGAAATGTAACTTCAGCCTAATAAGTCCACAGTTTTTCTATAGTAAAAAAATAATTTCAGCCTGAAAAGTTTTCACATAATCAAATTGAAAATGCTTCATTTATTATTTGTAAATGCAAAAATAACTTTTCGGGTCATTTATAATATGGTCGGACAAATTTAAATGTAAGATGAAGTAGGTGATAAAAGACAAAAAATAGCTAGTAAATGCAAAAAAGATAAGTATTAAGTTAAAAAAATACCAAAACATGCTGAAGTTTTGCCATGCAGTCTGAGGGTTAGTAGTGAGTTTTCCATAAGAACTTCAGAATAATAATGTTGATGTTATGTAGCTCATGTGCTTAAACTTCAGACTGAATGTACTAAAGTTTTCTCATGCATTCTGAGGGTTAACAATGAGTTTTCCATAAAAAACTTCATAACAAAAATACTGAAGTTATTTAGTTCATGTGCTAAAACGTCAGAGTTAACATGCTGAAGTTTTGTTCTGCAGTCTGAGGGTTAACAATGAGTTTCCCATAAAAATCTTCAGAACAAAAATGCTGAAGTTATTTAGTTCATGTGCTAAAACTTCAAACTGAACGTGATGAAGTTTTGTCCTTCAGTCTGAGGGTTAGCAATGAGTATCCCATAAAAACTTCAGAACAAAAATGCTGAAGTTATTTAGTTTATGTGCTAAAACTTCATATTGAACATACTGAAGTTGCTTTGTTCATTCCCTAACACTTCACACTAAACATGCAGAAGTTAAAACTTCATTGTCACGACCCAAATTCCCAACCCATGGGATCGTGACGGCGCCTAACACCACACTTGCTAGGCAAGCCAATGTTAGAACTTGATTAACCATTTTACTTTGAATATTTACTTAAACACAAAGAGACAATTTAAAATAAACTAAATCTAATAATTTCCAACAATTCAGGTCAAAACCTTTCACAATATTCTTGTCTCAACAATATTAAACAGATAGTTGTACAACTAATGAACTTCATCAATTATCATTTCACAATGAAACCAACCGGAATATATATGCATTGTAAAACAGTGTCATCCAATTAAATCTTTATGTATCACAATGAAACCAACCGGAATATATATGCATTGTAAAACAGTGTCATCCAATTAAATCTTTATGTATCACAATGAAACCAAGGGAACAACTCACGATGCCAAAATACTTGGAGCAATACTTAACAACAAGTCGACAAAAATAATTAGACATGGAGGCATCAATGATCATAAAACAATTTAAGCCAGGAATCAAATAAACTAGAAATAAGGAAGGGACCATGTTCAACAAATAATTTAGTCGTGCATAGATACTCGTCACCTCACCTATACACCACACACATGCAAATTCGCATACATTTAAGTTGGGGATTCCTATTCCCTCAAGTCAAGGTTAAAACAAGCACTTACCTCAAATTCGCAGGCCACTCACTGCTCAATTACCGTTTTTCCTTTCAAATTTGCCTCTAACCCGCTCGAATCTAATCATAATTAGTTCAATATTATTAATTTATGCTAAAGGAACTAACTTTACTGAAAAATCATTGTTTTCCTAAGTTTTTTAAAAAAAAGTTAAAACCCAACCCCGGGCTCGCTTGGTCCAAACTAGGGGTTCGAACCAAATTCCGTTTACCCATTCAACCCCGAGCCCGAATATGCAATTAGTTTCAAAATCCGGCCCTAATTTGAGGTCAAAATTCCCTAATTCTACCCAAATCCCCCAATTTTTACCATGAAAATTGTTGATTTTTGATTGAAAAGTGATGAAAAATATTGGGTAATTGAAAGAGAAGAGTTTAGAATTGTTTACCAACACTTTGGGATGAGTTTGTGTGAAGAAAATCGCCTCTAGGTCTTTGTAGTTCAAAAATATGAAGAAAATAGGTTCTGCCCGATTTTTAAAAGTTGTTTTATATGACTGGCAAGCCTTCTTCGCGTTCGCGATGGGCTTGCCGTGTTCACGATGATTCAGGCTCATTGGACTTCGCGTTCACATAGGACTAGGCTCAGTGGCCTTCACGTTCGCGACCAGGTGGCTGCGTTCGCATAGAGTAAGGGACTCCTCCTTCCCCAGGCCCATTTACACAACGCGTTCGCGTGTGCCAGAACGCGTTCGTGAAGCTTTAACCCACCAGTGCTTCCCGTTTGTGTCTTGAGCTCCGCATTCGCGAAGAACAAAAATACCCCAGTGCACCTATACTTTACGCGTTCGCGAGTGAAGCAAAGCGAACGCGAAGCACAACTTGAATGTGCACCAGAAATAGCAAAAACAACAACTTTAACTAGTCCAAAACATCCCGTAGCCTATCCAAAACTCACCCGAGCCCTCGGGGCTCTAAACCAAACATGCACGCAAGTCTGAAAACATCATACGGACTTGATCGTGCGAACAAATCACGAAAATAATATCTAAAACTATGAATTTAACCTCAAAACTCATGATTTTTCTCAAGAACACTTCAATTTCACTATTTCTCAACCGGACATCTGAACCACGTCAAATCAACTCTGATTCTTACCAAATTTCACAGATAGGACTTAAATATCATAAAAAACATTTATCCGGCTCCGGAACCAAAATACGGGCCTGATGCCAATGAGTTCAAACATTAATTCATTTCTTTATTTTCTTAAAAATCCAGCAAAATAATTTTCTTCAAAAATTGATATCTAAAGCTAGGGACCTCGGAATTCAATTCCGGGCATACGACCAAGTTTCATATTTTACTGTGAAACTCATGGGATCGTCGTGTTCCGGGTCCATTCACTCAAAATGTTGAACTAAGTCAACTAAAACTAAATTTTAAATTCTAAAAATTATTATATTTTCACATAAAAGCTTTTTGGTTTCACGTCTGGACTGCGCACGCAAATTGAGGTAAATAAAATTAATCGTTTTAAGGCTAATGAGCCTGGAATGGAGTCTTAATTTATAAGATGACCCATTGGGTCATCATATTCATGCTAATATGCTAAACATGCTAATGAAGTTCTTGTCCTACAGTCGACACTTTTATTATGAGTTTTATCCAAAACTTCAGCCTAAAAAGTAGAAGTTATTTAGTTCATGCTGAAGTTTAGCATGCTGAATTTTCACAAACATACACTCAAGTTCATGATAAAAGAGAAAAAAGTATTTGATACAACCCAAGGCAACTAAAAAACTAATTAATGCGAATAGAATAAAAATTTAAAAGACAGACATCACATAATTCATAAAAATTAATGTATATTCTCAAATCCAATTTTGTTTTCACTTACATCCTTGAAAAAAAAGAAAAAATTTGTTTTTCATTTACAAGTTATTCTCTATCGAAAAAGTTCACACAGAGTCTCTTCATATTCTCCATAGTCATGTCCTAGTTGCTCTTCTGGAGTTTCATAACCGCTATCTTGATTGCAATTTCCATGAGCCCAAAGATTTGCAGTCAATTCTCTCCTAAATCTTAACGCATGACTTTGATTGAATTTGGAGAAATCTTTTTGCTTCAACCGCATATCAAGGAACTTAAGAGCAAATATACCACAATCAACACTACAAAAAGAACATGAAAAAAAAATTGAAGATTAGTTAACACAAGAAGAAAAATGTGATGACCCAAAGGGTCATCTTATGTTTTAGAACTCAATTATGCGCTCTTTAGCCTTAAAAATCTCATATTTACCCTCCTCGATTTGTGTGTGCAGTCCGGGCGTGATTTTCGGAAAGCTTTTATGTTGAAATTTGAGGAAATAATTATTTTTGTCCTTAAAAGTTAATTTAGTTGACTTCGGTCAACGTTTTGAGTAAACAGACCCGGACCCAGACCCCTATTTTGATGGTCCCGGTGGGTCCGTAGTAAAATATGGGACCTAAGCATATGGACGGAATCGAATTCCGAAGTCCCTAGCTCGAGAAATGGATTTTTTGATTAAAATTGAGAGACTGAAATTATAATGGTTTTAAGAAATTGGTTAATGTTTGATCTTGTTGGTATGGGGTCCGTATTTTGTTTCTGAAGCCCGATTAACGACTCGACCGATCGTTTTGAGAATTTAAGCTCCATTCGGTGGCGTAAGGTCTTGAACAGCTTCACATTGTGTACATTGACATGCGTGCATGGTTGGATTCAGTTACCGGATGATTCAGAGTCGAACTACAAGAAGGACTGTTGTTTTGGAAGCTTAAACGGTGAAGTTTTGACCGGAATTTGATTTTTATGTAAACGAGTTCAGAATGGGCTATGGATGATGTCGGAAGCTTCGTATGGTGATTTTGGGCTGAGGAGCGCGTCCGGAATGTGTTTTCGAGGTCTGTGGTAGATTTATGCTTGAATTGGCGAAAGTTAGATTTTTGACAATTCGGCCGATAGGTGAAATTTTTATATCGAGACCGGAATGGAATTCCGGAAGTGGTTGTAGGTTCGTAGTGTCATTTGTGACCTATGTGTCAAATTTGAGGTCATTCGGGCTAGTTTCGACGTGTTTCGGCATCGGTTGTGGATTTTGGAAATTTTATAAGTTCTTAAGCTTGAATCCATGCATAATTGGCGATTTTGATGTTATGTGATGTGTTTTGAAGGCTCGACTAATTTTGAATAAGGTATTAGGACTGGTTGGTAAGTTTGGTTGAGGTCCCGGGGGCCTCGGGGATGTTTCGGATTCTCAACGGGATGATTTTGGGCTTAGAAACCAGCTGAAGCATTTCTGGTTCTGGTGTTTCGCACCTGCAGATGGGGAGTCGCAGGTGCGGACAAGCAGGTGCGGTGGAAGGTGTCGCAGGTGCGGTTTTGGTCAAGGGCAGCCAGGCTCGTAGGTGCGGCCCCAGTTCATTTAGTGAGTTTTCACACCTGCGATGTATTTTCCGCAGGTGCGGGACCGTAGGTGCGCTCCAATTAGCCGCAGGTGCGGTCATCGCTAGGCAGAGAGTTTATATTCGAGGGTTTGTTCATTTTCACTCCATTTTTTATTTTGAGCTCGGGAGAAGGCGATTCTTTGAAGGATTTTCAGAGGAATCTTGTGGGTAACAATTTCTTACTCGAATTTGGTTTTATTGTATTAATCTATTGTGGTTTTCCTCATTTAATCAAGGAGTTTGAGAGTAAAAGTTTGGAAATGGGAGAAAAAGTTCCCCAATTGAAAATCCGAGATTTGAGTGAGATTTTGATGATTCTTATTCGAGTGAGTTCGTGAGTGAATGGGTGTTCTAAATTTGTATCTTTCACTCGATTCCGAGACGTGGCCCCAATGGACTTTTCGAGCAATTTTCCTAATTTTGCATCTTAGCTTCAAATTTATTAGTTAAACTAGTTTCTTGTAGTATTATTTACACGATGCTATTGATTTGATTAGATTTGGGCCATTTGGAGTCGGATATGCGTGGAAAGAACGTGATTTCAAGTTTGATTTGAGCGGTTGAGGTAAGTATCTTGCCTAACCTTGTGTGGGGGAATTTCCCCTTAGGATTTGAGTCTTCTATGTTGGTTGTAGTCCGTGTACACGAGGTGACGAGTGCGTGCTCGGAATTATTTGTGGAAAATTTTCCCTTTTGGAATCTTAGGTCCTTATATTCGCTTAGTATGAATTGTTCTTGGCATGATTGAATTTCCAAATGTCTAGTTTCATCTTTACTTGCCTAAATGTAGGATTTCTTACTTTTGGATTTACTCTTCTTGCCTATCTGACTCCTAATTGACTTGTCTGAAGAATTTACTCCTTTTTATTGTCATGCTAGATTCTTTTAACTGCTTATCTCAAATTGTAATTATCTTCATCTCATCCTATAATTGTTTTTGGTCTTAACTGAAGTTATGATTATTGTCCTACTTCTTGTCCTTAAGTGAAATTGTTGAATATCCTCGTAACTACTCAACCTTAAAAGAAGTTTAGATATTCTATACCTTAGTCGACTTGTCCTTACTTGGAATTATTTGACTTGTGTTGTCTTCTTATTGTTGACTTGAATTTGTGGATTTGTTGCTTGTCTTGTTTTTTCCTGGTCAAGTTGTTCCCTTTTGCACTTAGTATTCTGTGCCGTGATTATTCCTTGTGAACGATGTTCTACTGTTTCTTTGTGAATTGAAGTTCTTGTATTGATTTATTCGTCGTATCTTGTGTCATTTTCCTGGTTGCTTTGTATTTGATGTGGTGATGTTCGAGTTTTTTGTCGTGCTATAAACGTTGTCTTTGGTTGTTGTGCTGCATATTTAAATTGGGACTACGGACGTATTCCAGGAGATTTCCTTCTGTACTGCATATTTAAATTGGGACTACGGACGTATTCCGGGAGCTTTCCCCATGTACTACTATTTAAACTGTGACTACAGACGTATTCCAGGAGCTTTCCCCCTGTACTGCATATTTATTTTGGGACTATGGACGTATTCCGGGTGATCCTCTGTATTGTGTGATGAATTCGAGACTACATACGGGATCCCGGTAGATTTTATCAAAGGAAATTATGTTTGAAAGACAATTATTTGGAAAGTCCAATTTGAAAAAAAATTATCCTGAATAAAAACTATGTTGAAGGACATTCCTTTAGAACACGAATATTTGAAAATTTTTTATGTTAAACAAAACTATGTTGAAGGATATGCCTTTGGAAAAGAATATTTGGAAAAGTTTTATGTTGCAGAAAAACTATGTTTTAAGGACATTTTCTTTGGAAAAATATATTTGAAAAGCTTTGATCTTGAATAAAACTATGTCTGAGAGACATCTATTGGGAAAATTATATTTCAAAAGAATTTCCCCTTTAAAAAGATCTTACCTTAAAGTTTTCAATATAGAAAATTGCGGGTGAAAGTTTACACTCGAAGATTTGACCATTTTAATGGTATTTGTGGCCAAGGCCTTGTGTGGAGACTAATCTAGTGTTGAGTTACTACTTGTCCTTATTGTGTTGTGATTTCCGGACTTGGGCTGTGTTCCGGTCCATCCTTCTGTGTATTATTATTATGTTCCATTGTTGATTGCTGTATTTCCTTCCGCATTGCAGTTGTTATGTTGTTAACTATATTGTGTAGTCATTAGATAGGTTTGATAGGTTTCATGCCCTGTCATTCCTATATTTATGCATGTTAATTTATTAGACCAGTGGGTGTCTTGACTAGTCCTCGTCACTACTTCACTGAGGTTAGTCTTGATACTTACTGGGCACCGCTATGGTGTGCTCATTCTACACTTCTGCACATTTTTGTGCAGATCAAGGTATTGATCGTTAGTAGTTGTGCGGACGCTTGCTGAGGAGACTCGAGGTAACTTGTTGCTGCGTTCGCAAGCTTCGGAGTCACCTTCCAATTCTGTATTTACACTATTTTCACTTACTTCCAAACAATTGTATTTAGAAGTTGTAGTAAACTCTTTATAGATCTTATGACTTGTATTACGGGTTTTGGGAATATGCTCTTGTATAAATAATCCTTTTTCATAAAAAAAATATTAGATTTTATTTATTATTGTTGCTATTCCATGAATGTTAGGCTTACCTAGTCCTTAAGACTGCCATCACGATACCCAACGGAGGAGAAATTTGGGTCATGACACTGGTACATGTCCGTTATGATATTTATACCTTATTAGTGAAATTTGGTGACAAACGGAACTGATTTAATGTGATTCAGACGTCCGGTTGAGAAAAAGGAAATTTTAAAGTGTTCTTGAGAATTTCATATGTTTTGCTGCTAAATTCATAGTTCTAGGTGTTAATTTGGCGATTTTATCGCACGAGCAAGTTTGTATGATGTTCTTAGACTTGTGTGCATGTTTGGTTTGGAGCCCCGAGGGCTAGGGTGAGTTTCGGATAGGCTACGGAGTGAAAAGAACTTGGAAACTATAGCTGGTGTGTTCAGATCTGCAGATCTCGCATTTGCAAGGTCTGGCTCGCAAATGCGAGCCTCGCATTTGCAAAGAAACTTCACATTTGCGAGCATGGGCTAGGGCTGGGTAGTCTCACATTTGCGAAGTTTATCCCGCAATTGCGGAAGTCGATTGTTCGCATTTGCGAGGAATTGGTTCGCATTTGCGAAGTCTGCATAAATGCGAGGAGTTCGCATTTGCGATACTTTTCTTGCATTTGTGAGATTCACAAATGCGAAGCTCAAGTTGCAAGTGTGACATCTGCAGCTCATTAGTCTTGACTTAGACGGGATTTTTCCCATTTTTCAAAACTTCCAAACACAAAAAACCCTATAGGCGATTTTTTTACAGGCAATTTCTTCCCCAAATCATAGGTAAGTGATTCTTAACTCGTTTATTTCAATATTTCACTTTATTTTATAATATTTCAACCTAAACCCTAGGAATTTCATGGTGGAAATTGGGAGTTTGGGTAGCATTAGGGATTTTTGGGAATTTAGGAATTAGATCTCAATTTGGGGTTAGGTTTCAAAACTAGTTACATATTTGGGTTGGAGGGTGAATGGGTGAATGAGTTTTGGTCCGAACCTCGAGTTTTGACCAAGCGGGCCCGGAGTCGATTTTTGACTTTTTGGGGGAAATGTTGGGAAATTTATAACTATGAATTGAAATTGATTTCTTTGGCGATAATTGATGTTATTAAGTTAATTATGACTAAATACGAGTGGTTCGGAGGTGTAACTAGAGGAAAAGTGGTAATTGAGCAGTGAGTAGCTTGAAGATCGAGGTAAGTGTTGTGTCTAACCTTGACTTGAGGGTTTAGGAATCTTTGCCTTACTTGTTATGTGATAAATCATGTGAGCGGCGTATACGTGAGGTGACGAGTACCTATGCGACGCCAATTTACCTGTTTTACTTGTTTCCTTCTGTTCTCCTTGTATTGTTTTCCTTCTTGCTTTACTTGTTACGTGTTTAATTGTAATTCCGTGCCTAATTGTTACCTATTAGATAATGTTGTCCCTTGTTGAAGATATTTGTTACCCCGTAGGATTATTTCTTCCCCTTTATTGGCTTAAGCTGTTCTTGTTGGCATTTTCTGTGATGTCCTTTTTTGGTCTCGCCGAGTAGTATTAATTTTATAGAGTTTTATTGGTTATACGGATTCCGGTCGCCTTATTCTAAATATTAAGTATTGGTAAGGTCCTTGTGTGAATGTTATGAAACTTTTGTACACTATGAGTAATTTATTATGATATGGTGGGATCGGGTTGCACGCCCCAATAGGAGGAATAAGGGAGGATTGATGAGGAGGAATAAGGGTGAATATAGTTATTCGGTGGGATCGGGTTGCACGCTGCAACAGGAGGATAAGGGTGGATTTATACGGAGTAATAAGGGTGAACTATTATGTTGATATTGATATATTATGGGATCGGGTTGCGTGTCGCAACGTATATATATTATGATTACTATTATTGTTATTGTTACGGAGGAATAAGGGAGACTTTTGTGTTGTCTGGTGGGATCAGGATGCGCGCTGCATCAATATATGTGTTTATGTATTCTTCTCTGACTGTGTAAGTTATTCGGTGATTTTACATTTCGCCTAAGGATTTGGTTATAGCTGGATATTGATAAGACACTGGAATTATGTAATTTTTCCTGCAATTTACCGCTTTTAACTTATCATGTTCTCCTTTTCTACCTTATTATTTATTTTCTATAGCATATATTGTGGGTGTCGCGCCGTAGCCTCGTCACACCTTCATCGAGGTTAGGCTCGACACTTACCAATACATGGGGTCGGTTGTACTGATACTGCAATCTGCACTTCTTGTACAGATTTCAGAGCAAGTAGTGGCTGATTGAGAGATTGGCTCAGGTCCACAGTTTGGAGACCCAAGGTAGTCCTGCTGGCGTCCACAGGCCCTGGAGTCCCCTTCTACATTTCTATATTACTGTTTTCTTTATTTCCAAAAAAAACAGTTGTAATTTCTTTCAGACAGATGTTTGTAGAAAATCATAGTGTGTTCGTGAATTGTGACACCGAATTTCTGGGTAGAAGTAGTATGTAAATGGAATCGATATATATATATATATATATATATATATATATATATATATATATATATATATATATATATATATATATATATATATATATATATATATATATATATATACATCTTTACACTCATGTCACTTTATTTTGACTATTTACTGGTAGTTACTAAAATTGGAAAGAAATGGCTAAATAATATCTAACGTTGGCTTGCCTGCAAGTGTGATGTTAGGCGCCATCTCGATCCCGACGATGGAAATTTTGGGTCGTGACAAGTTGGTATCAGAGCACTAGGTTTCTTAGGTCTCACAATTCAATGACAAGTTTAGTAGAGTCTGGGGGATCGGTACGGAGACGTCTGTACTTATCTCCCAGAGGTTATGAAGTCTAGGAACAAATTTCACTTTTATTGAACTCTATCGTGCGATTTTGTTACCTCAATACTTATTGAACTCTCATATTCTTATTCTCTCGTAGATGGCGAGAACACGTACCTCTTCTTCTGCTGATCAGCAGCCAGAGCCTCCAGCAACAACTCCTACGAGGGGCAGAGGTCGAGGCCGTGCCAGAGGCCGAGGCAGGGGCAGGGCTCAGCCCAGAGCCCGAGCAGCCGCCCCAGCTATGGAGCCTCAGGTAGAGATCGATGAGGAGGTTCCAGCTCAGGCTATTCCTGTCGGACCAGCTCCGGTCCCAGAAGGGTTCATTGCCACCCCAATGCTTCAGGATGCTTTGGTCCGATTAGTGGGCCTTATGGAGAGTGCATTCCCCATGGCACCAGCCGTATCTCAGGATGAAGGAGGAGCCCAGACTACTGCTGCTCACACTCCGGAGCAGATGGATCCCCATTTTTAAACTCCAGCAGCCCACCCAGTCGGGGTAGTTCAGCCGGTTGCTGCGGCACAACCCGATGATGGGACAACTATGTCTTTCGAGGCTTTATGGATATTGGATAGGTTTACCAAGCTCTTTCTAGTTCATTTCAGCGGTGCTACTTCAGAGGATTCCCAGGAGTATCTTGACAGTCGTCACGAGGTTCTTCGGAACATAGGTATATTGGAGACCAATGGGATTGACTTTGCTGCTTTTCAGATGACCGGTTCCGCCAAGAAATGGTGGAGGGATTATTTGTTAACCAGACCAGCTTGGTCGCCTAATCTTACTTGGGACAAGTTCTCACATCTCTTCTTAGAGAAGTTTCTGCCTATCACCTTGAGAGAGGAGCGGCGCCGTCATTTCAGCGTCTCCAGCAGGGCAACATGACTGTTACTCAGTATGAGACCCAATGGATTAAAACTTATTTATTTAATTCATATATATATATATATTGGACCTATATAATTAATTCATTTATATACTAGCCCATAATATTTATTTGGACCAATATATCTTGAATTTAAAACATAATCCAAATTATTTTATGGATTTAATTTAATAAAATTTATATGCTTACAAATGCCCCCTACTTCAAGACTTGTTTGAGGTTTATAATTAATAATCCTAAAGATTTGACTTGAAGTACTAGTTAAACTAGTTTCGGATCAATATAAATCTTTGAGAAAAAGATAATCTTATACAGATGTATTTTTCAGGAAATATAGAAGAAATATCTCCATTACCATGTTCTTTGGTATATCAGATTTCTCCTTGAATTAATTAGATCAATTCCTTCCTTTTCCTTAAGATAAGGAATTTATATCAAAGTACCCTTGAGATATAAGCATTATACATTTCTTGGAAACAATCTCAGTGCATTCAAGCACATGTGAGTCAAATGCCACGTCCTCTTTGCATCCAAGAAATGTACATCACATTCCACTTGAGGATGGGATCCCTGATTATTAATTCCACGTCAAAGAGTAAGTACGTAGGCATTTGGATCCTTGGAGGAAATTGCCGTATGGACCTCCTTTTCCCACATGATTCAGTATCACAGTCCTTCTAGGTAACCAAATACGTTATTTGATCCTATACGGAGAAGAATTACATTGCCGCCTAATATGAACTAATCCCACATCGAGAACAAACCTCCATGCCATCTTTTATAAACCTATATAAATCATGTGCTCGTAATTGTTGAGCATCAATTCTCAGTCTTTGCAAGCCACTTGAGTCTAATTTTGTGGACTCGGAAGCATTAACGCGAAGGTAATTTCTTTTTCTTTTCTTGTGCTTTTTTCCCCTTGTTTTACTTGTTGTCTCTTTTTCTTTTTAGAAATAACTTCGTAAAACTACGAAGTCTTTATAAGTTCGAGACGAAGGGCTTTAAAAGTTCGTGATGAAGATCTTTAAAATTTGCGGCGGAAAACCATAAAAATTCACGATGAAGACCATTTAAGGTTCACGGTGAAGACCCATAAAAGTTCGCGATGAAGACCTTTAAAATTTATGGCGGAGACCCATAAATGTTCGTGCAAAAATTCTTAAAAGCTCGTGGTCAAGATATTTAAAAGTTCATAGTGAAGAGACATTTAAAAGTTCGCGGTGAAGACCCTTAAAAGCACGCTACGAAGACTCTTAAAAATTCGTGGTAGAAATCTTTAAAAGTCGGCAGTAGGGACTCTTTAAAGTTCGTCGCAAACACCTTCACAAGCACCCTTAAAAGTTCGAAACGTACGCCTTTTAAAAGTTCTGAACGAAAGCCTTAAAAATTCGAATGCCTTTAAAAGTTCGAGACGAACACCTTTAAAAGTTCGCAATGAAAAATAACCTTTTAAAATAAAAATCCAACTCAGACATCCCTTTTTTTTACTTATCCATGCTTTCTTTCAAGATTACGATTGTTACTCTTCCCTTTTGACTTAGGTAATAACAATTTTTTTTATGCAGGTTGAACATGGTTTACTTTAGAGACTCAGCATCCTCTTCCTCCACTTCCAAGTACCTTGTAATTTCAGAGCACAAGGATAGTAAAATGGAGACCAGATTACTAGTTGATACACCACTGACCGACTTATATGAAGCTTCGTGGACATCCTTGCAAAATACACTTCATTTGGTAAATTGGACCTTTGAAAACACCAAACATAAATTCAAGACATTGACTCTCCATTCCCTTAATCACAAAGTTAAAAATGTGGCAATTTCCCTCCCTTGCTTAGGACGATGAATCCTCAAAGGAGAAGTATACTGGAGTGATTCCTTAACTTTTGGTGGAGAATTTCATTATATCCCCGACTATTGGGAGTGGACCGAAGATATTCTTAGTAGGAACCATCGAGCATTGAGGGCCACAAATATTTATGATGTTTTCTATGCCTCATTGTTTACTAATGATCATTCTACAAGTATCATGCAAGCCTTTCGTGAGGCTTGGTGTCCTCTAACAAACACGTTACTTACCTCAGTTGGAAAGTTATCCATATCCCTTTTTTGGATTTGTGCACTATTGGGGGTCTGCCTTTAATGGGGTCTCCTTATGAGGAAGTTATTCCAAATACTCGAGAACTACAGGTGCTTACGACAAGGATAAAATATTCCTTCCACAAGCCTGTCAGCAATTGTTTGATTCATATCACTAACTCCGAGAGGGAAACATTAAAATCATAACGTCCCTGTAAGAATATGGATCGAGTTTTGGAGCAAAAGGTTTTTAAGTATGAAAAACCTCCATCGAGAAAAGAAAAGAAGTCATCACGTCCCAAATAAACACACAACCCTACTGGAGCCATAGCTAAAATGGTCAATTGGTCGGAAGTTGAAGATGCATTATTTGTTAAACTTGGTGTTGGAAGTGACAAGAAAGACGAAGTATACTTGGCTGTTTTTTTACCATGCTGATTATGTGTCTTTGCGCTCCCTATAAAAGAAGGTGACTTTATTCGGCCTGAGACTTTCAAGATTGCAGGCCTTCTAGCGTGTGGTCAAAGAACTAACCTCGTCGTTCCAGTCTTAGATAGCGTTTAAAGGGGATTAAACACAATTTCAAATGGTTCACCACTCGATTCTTCTAAAGTTTACTTTCCAATTCATTATCTATACGGTTGGTTGGTTTGCTACTTCAAGACTCATTTTTCTCTAATGAATAGGCCGGCTACTCCTCTGATGGACATATACTCAGGTGAGGGAACATCGCGATACTTTGGGAATGATGACACGATAAAACGCATTCATGGAGGAGAAAGTGCCATAAGGATTTCCACAATGACAAGCAATCCTCAACCGTATTATTATCGTGATGATGGAAACGAGGAAGAGTCCGAGTCAAATTATTTTATGAGTATTCTCTCGAATTACCTTCCTTTGAAAAATGGATCGACCTTCATCGTGGATCCTTAAGCCCTCATGGTTTCAGTCGTCAATTCGGTTTTTATCAAGACATCCCCGGTTGCTTGGATAAAGATTTTCGTGAGTGCTCTTTAGACAAAGGAATGAAACTTTTATGAATTTGTGTTTTGTCAAAAAGTAGGTCAAATGCCACATTTCCCCCTATTATTCCCAAGATGAAGAAGTATGTCTCGTCCGATTATAAGTCTTGGTGGGAAAGATTGCATGGACGCTTCCTGGAAAACCACTTGCAATCTTTGGTGAATATCGATGGACCAGTTACTACTACGCCTTCAGACATCACTCCTCAAGAGCATAACAGGGAGGGAAAGCCTCTTACTTTAAAATCCAAAGTGGTTGTACCACGCGACGTCAAAGGACCTTCATATAAAGAAGTTCAAAAGAAGGTCCTTGTTCAGGCCCATCAAGCCAACGAGGGTTCCTTTCCATTAGGTACCATTTATCCTACCTCCAACAAACGTCCGTCCCAAAACGAGAGTGATAATAGTCATGGGGATCAAAACTTCAAGTGGGTGAAGCCATATTCTATGAAACAAGGAGATGCTAATTTGGGTGGAGTCGAGATTACTGACAGCATCGTTAGTGCTTCAAGGACTTTGACGGCTATCAAAGAGGCAACTATTAAAACTTTCATATTATTTTATAATATCCAGGTAGTTTAACTGACCATATATCCTTCTCTATGCAGGCAAATGGTGTTCACATTTCAATGGCGTCCCACCAAAGCAAGCCCCAAGGTAGTAGCGAATCTGTCGCGGAGCCAGACTCAAGGAAATCACTTCAAATAGCTAAGTCAGACCTAGAGGCAACTTCCATTCCTAGTCTTGGAGCGAAATCAGGGCCTAATTTTCACCAATGATCAGCACTAACCATGTCTATCTTTCATGGAAGAAAGGTTGTCTTGACTCTTCGCAAGGATTTCATTCTAAATGTCTGGGCTAAAATTCATGCCAAACTCAAGGTCCTTACCAAAGACAATGCTTCTTCTCTTCAATTCGAGATCGAAGTAATTCTCGAGGAGATGGACGGAAAGGGTATGGATATTTCCGCTCTAAAAGGACTATTGACGTCTTTCTTTGAGCTTGCCATATCATATGACCAGGCACGTTCAACTCTTTCTGACAAGGTTGTGGATGTTGAAAAAGCAGAGTCATTTTTAAATGCCAAGGAACAACTTGATTTTGTCTTGATTGAGAAAGGGGAGAAGGCCGAGAAATTGTCTGCTGCCAGTCGATATCTCAATGAGGACAAGGAGAAGGTGAAACAGTTAAGAGATCTTCGAGGTGTTTCCAAGAAAGAGGTTGAAGAGATTGAATCTAGAGTCTCCTCTTCTGAAGAGGAGTACCGTAGATGTTCTGATGTTTCCTTGGCAACTGTTGATGACTTGGCCGACGTGGAGATGAAGAAACAACACTTAGAGACAACTCTTAAAGACTTGGTCAATTACAATTTATGTTTAGATTAGTCAATATAGAGTATTTTATTTGCCTATTTTTTTTCGCATTTGATTAACTAGTGGCTATTCATAGGAATGAAAACTCTATCTATTTTATTTTATATCATGCATTTTCATTAATGCCCCTTCTTCATTTGCGGTTCAATATCAATAGTTCCTTGCTTATTATGATGTATTGATGTCCCCATGATGGAATTTGACTTTTTTTTTTTAAATGTCATTGGCGTTCATGTCTCGAAGTTCTCTGTATTTAGAAATGCATCCTCCTTCTTTGAGGATAATATTGTTCATCACCTTTGCACCTTTTGTGGTGGGAGATATATATCTCAATGTGAGAAGGTTAAAAATATGAGCTATTTAGTTTTCTTTTAGAAACTAAACTTTAAAATCCAAGACATATCCAAAATTTGGAATCAAACACCTTCAGAACCGCCGCATGTAATATTTTGAAACCAACTTTAGATTCCACCACGTTGAAACTTTCAGATTTGCGTAGTCTCACTAAAAAATTCATATCTTGGTGTATGAATGTTGAAATCATGAACCGCTTAATTTATGAAAAATAGACTTCGAGATCTAGGACATATCCAAAATTCAGAATCAAATAATTTGAGAATCCTCCCAGATATTATTTGAATCTAACTTTAAATTCCGACATGTTGATAGTTTCAGACTTGCGCAGCTTCACCAAAACTTTTATATCTTAATGTAGGAATGTCGAAATCATGAATTTTACGGAAAATAGACTTCAAAATCTAAGACATATGCAAAATTCGGAATTAAATAATTTGAGAATCATCCCAGATATTTTTTCTGAATCTAACTTTGAATTCTGACACATTGATAGTTTCAGATTTGCGCAGCTTCAAAAAACATTATATCTTGATGTAGGAATATCGAAATCACGAAACATTTGATTTTATGAAAACAAGACTCCAAAATATAAAACATGTTCAAAATGTAGGATTCAATACCTTAAGGATAGCTGCAACTAACATTTCGAAGTAAACATTAGATTTTGATATACCGACTGTTTCGAATTGGTACGACTTTGCCAAAACTTTTATGTTTTGGTATGGAAGCCTCGAAATCACAAGACGTTTTTCTGGCTATCAATCAAAATTAAAGATCTCCATTCTTACTAAAAATCTTGGGTTCAAGTCTCACTGAATTTGAAGCATTGCGCCAAGGAATCTTTCTTCTTATATTTGTGTTCCCTTTTGACGTCTCTCTTCTCTTCCCCCACTTTTTTTTTTAAGTGAGAGAATATGAAGTCCAAAAAACTTGAAGGTTATGCGAACATGAAGACATAGAGAATCCCCAGAATTTGATGCAAACATTGTCATCATTTCAGTAAGGATACTATTTTACCATAGCAGCTTGCCCCCTTTAAATCGAATGGGATCCAAATTTTAACAGAAGAATGGTATCCCAGATCAATTTTCAAATATTGATTAAATAAATTACATTCCATCGTACTTCATTCGGGCAATGATTGGGGGATTATGTATCTTTTGAACTTATGCGACTGAACTCAGAATGAAACTCTAAGTTGCCTACGTACCTCGGTGAAGAGGATCAAGTCATATCGTAGTTCAGAATGGGTACTTTTTTTTATGTCCTAACTTTTGCCTAGGCTGCCTCTCGAGGTTTTCAACCTAGCGGACCTTTTTTTTTTTGGTGGGCCGTATGCAGTTTAGACTCATGCGAGCCAGGAGTGTAGGAACATGCAGTTTAGGCTCATGCGTCAAGGAGCGTTGCAACTTCAAGGATAATACTTCTTCAAAAACTTGTCATTGGTAGGGTCGATTCTCATGCCATCTGCATCAACCAGCTTGTAAGCCCCACTTGAATAAGCTTCTTGCACGACATATAGCCCATCCCATTTTGAAGTGAACTTCCCTACAGGTTTATGGGAAGTAATAATGGGTCTTCTTATGGAAAGGACTTGATCTCCTACTTGAAAGGACCCCGGGCGAACTCTTTTATTAAAGGCGCGAGACAATTGATCTTGATAACATTCAAGACTATGTTGAGTTTCCAACCTCTTCTCATCAAGAGCCTCTAACTCTGCTAATCGAAGTCGAGAATTTTCTTCATCAGTGATCCCTTCTTGAATAGCTAGTCGTAATGAAGGTATTTGGCGCTCAAGTGGCAAGACGGCTTCGACTCCATAAATGAGTGAATAATGAGTCGCTTGTGTTGTCGTACGTTGGGTCGTCCTATATGCCCATAGAGCTTCTTCCATACTATCATTCCAATCTCGTTTGGATTTGGAGACGACTTTCTTTAGCAAGTTGCAGAGTTTTGTTGAATGCTTCAGCTAGACCGTTGGCGGCAGCATTGTACATTGAAGAGTTACGTTGCTTGAACCAAAAGAGATCACAAACCTTGTTCATCAACCTATTATCGAATGGATTTTCGTTATCCGTTATTATGTAACGAGGAATGCCAAAGCGATAGATTATGTTTACTCGGATGAAACAACATTTTCCTTCTTTACCTCCTTAAGAGCAATAGCTTCAGCCCATTTTGAGAAGTAGACAGTTGCAACCAAGATGTATAGGTTCTCACCAAAGGACTTTGGCAGTGGTCCAACAACATCCAATCCCCAAGCGTCAAACGGCCATGATGCAACAGTCGGGTGCAACACTTCAGGAGGTTGGTGAATAAAATTTGCATGGAATTGACAAGCCTTGCATCTTCGAGCGTGGTCCAAGCAATCTTTTACCATTGTTGGCCAATAATATCCCATCCTTTTTATATAGAAGTGGAGCTTTGGTCCTGGCTGATGTGACCCGCATACCCCAGAATGTGCCTCTTGCAAAGCTTGGAGTGCTTCTTCTTCTCTTAAGCATCGCAAGAGTACTCCCTCGAAGACCTTCTGTATAGAGTATCTTTGTAGTAAAGGAAGCGAGGTGCATGACGACGGATTTCAGTCCTTCTCCTCAGATTTTCTGGGAGTATCCCATAGCATAAGTAGTCGATAATGGGTTGTTGCCATTTTTCTTTCTCAACTTCAGAAATAGAGAAAGGATGCTTGAGTTCATTTTATTCACCTTCAGCCTCATTTGGCAGCGGTACTACCCATTTTTAGCAGACAGTAACTTGCGCTTGATCAGGCAGGGTTAACGATAAAGCTAGGGAAGCTAAAGCATCAAACTTCTTATTTTCTTTCCTTGGCACATGTTGAATAGTTATGCCACCGAGCCTTCCCGTTAATTTTTTAGCGTAATCATGATATGGGCATAGTTCAGGCTTCTTGACTTCGTAACTACCTAGAAGTTGATTGACCACTAACTGAGAGTCACCAAATACTTGCAATTGTAACTGCTTCATTTCGACAACCATTTCAAGCCAAGTATTAGTGCTTGATACTCAGCAACGTTGTTAGAGAAGAGTTGCTTCAACGTAAAAGAGTAGGGCATGACTTCACCTTGAGAAGTGACAAATACTACGCCAGCACCAGCTCCTCCGCGATGTGCAGCACCATCAAAGTACATCTTCCATGGAGGCTAAACTTCAATGACTATTGTGTATTCATCAGGTAGTTCATCAGTTAGATCCCAATCATCAGGTATAGGGTGATCTGCCAAGAAGTCCGCTAACGCTTGTCCTTTTATATCCTTTTGAGGGATGTACACGATTTCAAATTGTTGAAACTGGAGGTACCACCTTGCTAGTCTATCACTAAGGACGGGTTTTGACATCACGAACTTGATGGGATTTGCTCTAGAAACCAAACGAACAACATGAGCTTGAAATTAGTGCTTCAACTTTTGAATTGAGAAGACTAGCACCAAACACAACTTTTCGATTGGAGAATAATTCAGCTCGTTTGGTGTCATCATCCTGCTCAAGTAGTAAAGAGAGTTTTCTTTCCCTTCACTATTTTCTTGGGCTAACAGCGCTCCAACCGACCTTTCTTGTGCTGAATGTTTAGTATCAGTGGCTTTCCAAGTATAGGGGCTTCCAAAACTGGAGGCTTCATCAAGTATGTTTTGATACTTTCAAAGGCATTTCTACAAGATTGGCCCCACTTGAAAGGAATGACCTTCTTCATGAGGCGACTAAATGGTTGGAACCTCCTCCCTAGATTTGAGATGAATCTCCTAAGGTATGCTAGCTTTCCTTGCAGACTTTTTAATTCATGAATATCCAGAGGCTCAGGCATTTTCAAAATTGCATCTAACTTGGATTCATCAATTTCGATCCCTCGATGCCGGAAAATGAAACCCAGGAATTTTTCGGAGGTAACTCCAAAGGCGCATTTCAATGGATTCATCCTAAGTTGGTATCTCCGGAGCAACTCAAATACCATTCTCAAGTCTTTCAAGTGGTCTCCCTTCTCTCTTGATTTTAGCACCAACTCGTCAACATAGCATTTGACATTCTTGTGGAGAAGATAGTCGAAAATATTCTTCATAGCCCTTTGGTAAGTAGCACCAGCATTCTTCAAGCTAAAAGGCATTACCCTGTAGCAATAAATACCCTTGGGGGTGCGGAATGCAGTAAGCTCTTCATCTTTTAGTGCCATGCGAATTTGGTTATAGCCTGACGAACCATCCATAAACGACATTGCCTCACACCCAGTAGTAGCATCGATCATCAACTCTAGAATAGGAAGCGGGAATTCATCTTTGGGACACGCATTGTTGAGATCCCTGAAGTCGACGCACACTCGAATCTGGCCATTCTTCTTCTTTACAATGACAATACTTGAAACCCACGTTGGGTATTTAACTTCCCGAATAAATCCAGCTTCAATGAGTTTGTTAACTTCGATTTCAATCAGGGGGACCAAGTCCGGTCTAAAACGCCTTTGAGATTTCTTAATAGGACGAGCACCATTCTTGATCACAAGGTTATGGACTGCCACTTTAGGGTCCAAGCCAGGCATTTCTTTGTAACTCCAAGCAAAGGCATCCCTAAACTCCATAAGTAACTCAATATAAGTGTTTTCTTCATCTTCTAGTAAAGCACTTAGGTAGGTGGGTCTTGCTTCTTCATCAGTGCCAAGGTTAACTTCTTTTAAGGCATCAACTGTTGCATTCACCCCTTATTCAAGTTCCGGGTGAGCATCCTTCGCATCTTCATCTTCTTGAGGGTCCCCATTGTTGAAGGATATGTGATAACATGATGAAACATCGTCCAATTTCTCATCATCCTCCATTAGAGATAGAATACCATGCTCACTTTGTGCAGTAACATGATATGAAGAACGCACACTTTCTTCGTCTTCATTACGTTCTTTATTGTAGACCACAGTGTATGGCTTCACCTTCAGTACTTCATCACACGAAACCATGACTTTTGTTTGTCGCTTCATTCTAGAAGGAACCAAACTTTGAAAAAATTTAGAGATCTTATGAATTTTGGGCGAAGCTGGTGTTCTTGTATTTTGATAATTTCTTTGGAACTTATTCCCCTTCTTTAATAGACCCAATCTCTCAAATACGGAAGTTCTCACAGTTGATTTTCCAAGTCGGTCAAAGACGGAAGGTCTGTTAGAAGCGGCAGATTCGTCTTCTACAGTGATATAATTGCTACTCGCCCTTCTTATTGAGATGCGCACTGGTGACAGTTTCTTGTATCCCAAACCTTCACTTGGTTGCCTCGTTGCAGCTTCTGATGGGAGCTTCCCTAACTTTGATGGCTCATTGGGATTGTATCTAGACTTTGCAAATATCTTATAAGCGTAGGTCAAAACCTTCATCAGTTCGCTTCGTAGGAAGTGCCACATTCTGCAAACGATTTTGGGCTACAAACCCTGCAAGCGGCTTCGAGGAAAACTTTACTGCCTATATTCATTTTATCGGAAGAGTTAACTCCTTTAGCATGTTAGTTTGGAGATTAGATGATTCGCCCTCGCCTTTTGTTCCTTTTAGGGACATATTGGAGCGTATGATTTATTTTCTTGCCATAATACGTAATATCCCCTCCATGAGATCTATTCACGTTGGGTTGTACCTTCTCAGTAACAGCTTTGGCTTTACCAATAGCCACCTTAGCTCTTTTAGTTGTGGGCTCATAATTCTTGCTTTGCATGCCATCATCAACTTTTAGCTCCTTCACAATGTGGTTCTTCAAGTAGAACTTTGCATCGGCGAAGTGTGACTCTGCCTCGGTAAATGGCGTATCATCAGCAACTATCTTCTTCTTGACTTCACCCTCGTAGTATTTTAAACATTGATGGTAGGTAAACGGAACAACTTTATTCTCATGTATCCAAGGACTTCCAAGAAAGACATTGTATGAAGTATTCGCATCGATCACATGCAGCCATGCACTTGATTGCATATCTTCAATGGTGATTCCCAGCCTGATCGCACCTATGGCTCTTTGCCCCCCTTGGTTGAATCATTGAATCATCACATGACTTTCCGAGAGTTTGTTCATGGGAATACCAAGTTCTTTTACAGTGCGAATTGGAAAAATATTCACTGAGGATCCTCCATCAACGAAAATTCAATTTACCCTTTCATCACGCATATAGCCAACTAGGTACAATGGACGGTTATGAGGAGTGTCACATAGCAAAAGGTCGTCATTTGTGAACGTGACTTTTTCCTCACAAGCATTAACTTCTTGAGGAGTTGACTCGATAAGCTTTTCCAAAGATGGTGCCAACAGTAAGTCATCACTCCTTTCTTTCCCTTCGTCAGTATGGAAACAAGAGGCATCAATACCCTATGGGAAATCTTCGTGCGGAACCAACTTGGTAAAAACTCCTCCAAGATCACTGAATGTCGTGGCTTTTGAGGTTATTGCACCTCCTCTTTTGCTTTCTTTACATGCTTAACTGGGTTCCATCTCCTAGGTCTTTTCACCATTATTTTTCTCGTTGGTTGTTCCACTGATCCTTTTCATGGACTCCTTTTGCGGCGCCTACGATGAGTCACCAATGTCCAACCTTCATCATCCTCAGGTTGACCATCTTAAACTTTATAGTTCTCCAGTAATTCTTCATCTTTAATTTCTTTAAAACTACATAATGTATGGACTGAATGAGCCAAATGTGATAGAGACTTGGTTTGCGCTTGCTTTCTCATCTTCAAGCACGATCTTCTTTTCATGAACCAAGTCTATAACTTTATCCTTTAAGACAAATCACTTCTCTAGAGGGTGGCTCACAAGTCGATGATATTTGTAGTAATTTGGGTCATCAATCTTTCCAGCTTTATTTGGTCGCTTCATCTCTGGAAGCTCGATGAGATTTAACTTGAAGAGTTCTTCAAAAATAGTTGGTACATCAGAGTCCAGAAATGGGTACTCTTTCTCTTGAATTTCCTTTAGAGTTAACTTTCCACTTGGCTTATCTTGAAACGAAGTGGATTTTGTAATCTGCGTTTTGCTCACCTTTGTCGTAAACTTCATAGGTGATATGTTGACATTCATAGCTTCTTTGTTTTCAGATCTAAGTAAAAACTTGCTCTATTTTCAGACTTCTTGCTTGTCGTTCCCTTTGCGAGGTTCATAGATGAGCAGCCTTTCATTTCCAGCAGAGTCCATGCTCAATTCCATTTCATGGGCACGAGTCGCAAGTTCTTCAAATGTGCTAGGCTTGATACCTTGCAAGATGTAGAGCAATACCCAATGCATGCCTTGGATGCACATCTCTATGCCGAAGCTTCACTAAGCATGTCTTTACAATTGAGACTTGCATTCCTCCAACGATTGATAAAGTTAATAACCGGTTCACTCTTCTGTTGACGAGTATTCGTGAGTTCTACCATGTTCACAGTGCGCCTTGTGCTATAAAAGCGATTGAGGAACTCTTATTCTAGTTGATCCCAACTATCAATAGATCCTTCCTCGAGGCTTGTATACCAATCAAAAGCATTTCCTTTTAGCGAGCGGACAAACTGTTTGATGAGGTAATCTCCATAAGTCCCAGCATTGTTGCATGTCTCAACAAAGTGTGCCTCAAGTTGCTTTGGATTGCCTTTACCTTCAAACTGTTGAAGCTTTGGAGGTTGATAGTCAGCAGGCATCTTCAATATATCGATCCTTGCAGTGTACGGCTTTGCGTATGTAAGGGAAGACTTGGTAGCAACTTCGTACTTGATTTTAATAGTTCCTTCGATGAACTCCTTCAGTTGATTGATTGGAATCATCCCTTCCAAAGAGACTGGAACTTCCTTAGTGGATGCAACTTGTCGTGGGGGAGGATCAATCTCTTGAACTTGTGGTAGTTTGCCAGGTGCATGGGTGGATTCTTCTTCCATCAAGATTCCCACCCTATCGGTTAGGTTGTCGATTCTAGCATCTTGATTTTTCATGAACTTGGTCAAACCAGTGATTACTTCCGTTAAGTTTTCCAACTGCTCCTCCACAGATGAAGTGTTTGTCACCATGGCTTGCATGATTGTTGTGGACGATGGAGAGTATCATGGATTTTCACAAAGATTGATCCTTGATTGGCTCATGCTATGTGGCATAAGTGGGGAGGATCCATCACTTGAAGCATCATCATCCTCCTTCACAGCAGAGTGCTTGGATACGGAGAGGTCAAGCAAAGCAAGAGTTTTCTTGATCTTTTCAGCAATATCTCTTGCTTCTTTGGGTGGGTTCGTGGAAGATCTTGCTCATTTTGAGGATGAAGATCTGAAAATAGGGGTTGATGCGGATGGCACCTGGGATGCTTGTTGTCCTAACGAGCTTGCTTTGCTCCTCGTAACTGGTCCAAAGCTTCCAAAGGTAACATTGAGGATGCTTTCTACATCAGCATAGAATCTAAAATTAGCAACCTTGGCGGAAGTTGAACTGGAGTTGATTTTCTTAGAAGCCATTTCGTTGTTCTTGAACTTTGGTGATTGAAAAGTTGAACCAAGGATGAACACTAGCCAACTTAGTCATATATTGATCAAAAATTAAATTTGTTACTGCACATCTTGATATTGGATAACTTAGAAGGTGATAGCAATATTTCTTGCGCAAGAAATATACGCCCACTTCAATGTACTGCAAATGAACAACAACAAATAAAAAACTTCAGCATACATAAGTATAAAGTTTAGAAAAAACACATTACAGAACTACAAATTGCATGACAAAAACTTAAGCATATTCAGTATGAAGTGTTAGCTAAAAAACTTCAGCATGTTTGATTAAAAAGTTTAAAAAAAACTTCAGACTAAAACTAGAGACTGCATGTCAAAAACTTCAGCAAGTTTAGTCTGAAGTTTTAGCAAATAACCTAAAAAACTTCAGCATGTTTGATTAAAAAGTTTAAAAAAAACTTCAGACTAAAACTAGAGACTGCATGTCAAAAACTTCAGCAAGTTTAGTCTGAAGTTTTAGCAAATAACCTAAAAAACTTCAGCATGTTTGATTTAAAAGTTTGAAAAAAAACTTCAGACTAAACCTAGAGACTGCATGTCAAAAACTTCAGAAAGTTTAGCCTGAAGTTTTAGCAAATAAGCTAAACAACTTCAGCAGTTTTACCATGCATAAAACTGAAGTTTACCAAATTACCGTACAATAACTTTAAAAAACAAACATAAGCTGAAGTTTTGAAATACAGTTGAAAACCAATTCAAAAAATAAACTTTACAACTTACTTCATACGAAAGATCAGATGTAGGATCCACAAGCTCGGTAAAGAATAACTTTGGAATATCAATTCCAGCTAATCTGAATGGCTTGGAAGTATATTCACCGGCATCCGTCTTCAACCAGTCTATGAATCTTTGCATCAATCCACTGCCTTGATTAACATAATGGAAGGGACACATTCGTATAGTCTTTCCTAATTTCCAATCTTTCCCCCTTCATTTTTTTTAAGAATGACGCAAGGAGATTTCAACCAAATACTCTTCATACGAATCCTTTTCCCTGTTTTAGGTGTTTTTCTTTTTGCTTGATCTTCCTGCTGTTCCGTCACAACTAACTGTTGCGGTTCAGCAGCAGGGGAAAAATCCACAACCATGGAGGCAGTTAATTCACCAACTCCCTGTTGTTCACGATGTTCTTGTGTCTCTTCACCAACAATAACAGCAGCAGAATTACCTTCTGAACCAGTCCCTTCTATACTACATAGCGAAAGTGAACATAACTTGAAGTTGAGGATATCACTGGTGTCACTCATAACATTAGGAGAACTGGAAATCTTCCTTCTCTTAGGATTTGGAAGAAGTTGTGATGCATCAGATGAGATCTGCAAAAGCAAGGAAAATATATACATATACAACTGATATAAAACACACATTAAGCAAAAAATACCTTGTAATCGAATTGCAGAAAATAATTACCTGGTCTAAGTGTTGCGACACATATGGTGTTTGTATTCCAACGGATCCACTTCCATTACCTTCATATACGCCTATATCTTCATGGAAAAAAAATATACAAATAATACTGACTAAATTTTAAAAATAATATAAACACACTTTACACTTGTCTGTGAGCCAATAGGTGTGAATAGATGTATTTCTCCTTTTTCATATAGCCAAATAATCTCACCAATTTCTTTTTCAGCTGCATTGAGTCTTTCTGAATGATCATCAAAAAGTATAAAAAAGGAAAATAAAGTATGTAAAATTTCAAACTAAAAATATATACTTGGATCAAATGTAATAAATTCGGGATCTATGGAACACCTTGATGTTTTTCTTCCACTGCGATTTCGCCAGACTGCATGTCTTTGCCAATCTCACCAGCTCCAACTTCATTCAATTGTGCAGCAACAATGTCGATGAGCATTTGAGTATTCTCTGGAAGGATTTGCTCATATCTATATTCATGCAATGCAGCATCATCAGAGAGTTTTTGAGTTGTAATTGAAGCACCACTATTGTCAACTTCCACTGCATATTCATAAAGAGGGGGGAGGTATCAATGATATATATGTTTTATATATATAATATAGAAAATATTTATACCTGTAGTGAAAACTTCCTGTGTGTCGACACCTAACTTTTCTTGGCAAATAGCTATTGCATCCGCAAATGGATTGCCTTTCCCAATAGTGGTACACACATCACTCAATGTCAGTTCTTCAGTACCAATAGGTTCATGATCTCCATCGCTACACACATTGCCTTGTGCAATATCACTAACCAAAGCACAACTCGGTGCATGTTCTTCAGTATCGACAACTTCAGCAGTTTCACTTTTCTTGCTTCCTACATTCTCGATTGATAACGATTCATCATATCCATCTTTGCTCAGTCTATCAACACTGGTACATTCCTCTTCAACTTGTTTTCAACACGTTGAACTTCCTCGAATACTTGAACATCGCCTTCAAGAGCCGTTTCCTCACATGTTATATTTCATCTATGACTTTATGCAGTTGATCATGAGCAGTATTAATATCTGATAGAGGTCCGGACGAGTGATTCATCCTATCATATTGTCGATAGTTCATCAAATCAAAATTGGCATCACCATCGTCCATTCCTTTTTATTTATCGACAATCTTAAACAACTTTTCAAACTTCTCATCAAAATATTCCTATAAAAAATACTAACAATGATTAATCTGAATAACATTACCAAAAAGAAAAGACTTCTCTATAAATAAGATTACCTTGACCTTTATCATAACCTCATCCACAATAGCAGATCACTCATCCTATTGAAACTCCTCAACAAATTTTTTCGCGATCATGCGTCTTTCTTCTTCTGCATGTCTTTTAACCTCCCTCGTTACCCTTTAGTATAGAGACACAGACTAGAACTTCAGGTCTAAAAAAATGCTGAAGTTCAGAAAACACATAAACTAACTTCAGCTAAAACATGACGAACTGCAGAAAATACAAAACAAAGGTTCAGCTAAAACATGCTGAAGTTCAACAAACTTCAGCTAAAAACATGTTGAAGTTCAGCAAATACAGAATAAAGCTTCAGCTGCTGGAATGCTGAAGTTCACCACAAACAGAACAAAAAACTTCAGCTAAAACATGTTGTAGTTTTACAAAACACAAAAACAAAAAAACTTCAGCTCAAAACTTACACGGCATATTATGTTGACTAATTCATCATTGTCAAACATCATTGTAGAACGGTTAGAACGAATCTGGGTACGAGATGATTCGCCAATTATAGGAGTTCGATTAGCTTCTTTTGATAGACTCTAACTACGTGATGATTCACCAATTACATGAGTTTGATTGGCTTCTTTTGATCGACTCCGACTACGTGGTGATTCACCAATTAATGGAACCGGATTCAGTACCTTTGAACGAATCCGGCTGCATGGTAATTTTCCAATTAAAGGCATTAATTTCAATTCCTCTTCGGTAGGAATTATATCCACTATCCTAAATGTTTGATATTTTTGTTTAATACAAAAAATTATATTATGAAAATAAAATAAAACTGATGCGTCAACATATTAACACAACTACAGAAAAAAGGAAAAATAAAAGCATTAACTTACACCATGATTACTGAAGTAATACTCATAAAGTTCTTTATATTTAGGCTCTCCCAAAGATACATAACATAACATCCTGGGAACCTGAGGGGCATCAAGGAAGTTGTCCTCTTTTTAATACTTCTCTCGAATATCTAGGAAGCGCTCATAGAACCAAACACATAGTGGCAAAATGAAAATCCACCTACAGTATACTCAGTTGGATTATGTTTGTCTGGGTGTCCAAAGCATGTTTCATTGAGGTAAATAATCTTATCATAAGACACTTTACCCCAAAGATAATCAGCACAAGCCCTATCGTCTTCAACAATAGCTGCATACTCCGGCGACACAGTTGATTCATTCTTTTTTCCAAACAAAACAGACTCCACAACAAGAATTTCCATAAGTTTCACTCTCTCGCATACGTGTTTGAAATTCACATCATCCTTTTGAATTTTATTCCGGGTGATATAATCTCGAATGCCCTTCAAGGTCACACCCTTAGACTTTCCAAAATAGCGCTTCAAAATCTTGTTCTCTTGTTTAAATGGTTTTTCAACATTATGTGTTGTGATCCTCAAACCGCACATAATATGAATGTCTTCAAGACTGAACGACACATTATGGCCAAAAATATTGAAACTAATGGAGTCTCAATCATTGGTGAATACGCGAGAAAGAATCAAACAATGAACCAACTTCATGCTGCAATGGAAATTCTCCATAGCCATAATATACTGAAATGTACCATTATTCAACATCTCATGTTGTGTAGGAGTCAAGAAAGTTGCAATATAACGCTTCAATCCGTTGTTCCCCTTCCAGTAACCACAAGAGTTAAACCAATCTCCAAACTCATAATATATGTCCCCTGGTTTTATAGGTAGACCAATAGGGCTTGAAGGAGATTTGCGTATTCTACGTGCTTTAGGTGCTTTAGGAGCTTTGGGTGCTTTAGGATCTTTAGGTGTTTTAGGATTCGTAGATGCCATCTGTTCAAAACAAATCTAGGAAAAATAACGTCAGAACATTATAAAAAAATAAGTTAAAACTTCAGGTCTAAACAAGGCTGAAATTCAGCAAATATAAAATAAAAACTTCAGCCCCTAAATGCTGAAGTTCAACAAAACAAAACAAAACTTCAGTTCCTAGAAAGCTGAAAGTTCACCAATTACAAAACAAAAACTTTAGTTGTCACGATCCAAAATCCAATTGATGCACAACGCTCCAAAACTAACCAAATAACGGGCAAACCAATGAAAATATACCCTAATACTTGTAAAAATTCAGATTATATAAGTTCCCAACTCCGCTCGAAAAGTTGACCAAAATGCCCTCGGGCCCACGTGCCCGGATTCCGAAATTTCTCGAAGATAAATTCTACCCATAGCTTTACTAACTCAATTATACAATTTACTCTAATTTTCATGCTCAAATTCATGGTAAAAGTCCAAAATTCCAAATTCTAGATTTTCCCCAAAAATTCTAAACTTGTACTAATTTTCCGTGTCTAAATCCATGTAAGATCATATATTTAACTCAAAAATAGGAAGAAATCACTTACCTAGTGTTGCTTGGTGAAAATCCCTCCTTGAGCTCTCCAAAATAGTCCAAACCAAATGAAAGAAATGGGCCAAAAATCGTGTTTAAAACAATTTGCCCAGGCTCATCGAGTTGTACCTTGCGTTGTGCAGGTTGTACATCCTATTATAATTTTTTCTTGTTGTACACCGTCTGTGAAAACGCCCATAACTCCTTGTAGAAATATCCAAATGATAAACGGTTTAAATATTAAGAAACTATACTCTAAAATCTTTAATTGGATAGGTTTACACCATATAAGTCTTTATATATTCCGAGATATGAGCTTCTAAAGTCGGCTCCATGCATCAGAAAATTCTGTCGAAACTGCTCCACCAGCCATCTTCAATCGATCATAACTTTCTGATAAAATGTCCAAATCATTAATGGTTTAACTTTTTGGAAACTAGAATGCAAGGGCTACAACGTTTATTTTGCAAGTTTTCAGAATCCTTATATATTTCGAGATATAAGCTTCCAAATTCAGCTCCGCAATTGCACTAGTTGCTGTCAAAACAGCTTTCTGTAGAAAATTTCAGCAACTCTTTGGTCCGAAATTCATTCCGTTAACCTTCCGAAATCCACCCGAGGCCCTCGGGACCTTAACCAATTATAACAAAATGTCCCAAAACATGATATGAACTCACTCGAGGCCTCAAATCACATCAAACAGCGTCGAAATCATGAATCGCACTCAAATTCAAGCTCTATGAACTTTGAAATTTCAAACTTCTACATCTAATGCCGAAACCTATCAAATCATGTCCGATTGACCCCAAATTTTGCACAAAAGTCATATTCGACATTACGGAACTGTTCCAACTTTCGGAATCACATTCCGACCCCGATATCAAAATTTCCACTTCCGGTCGGATTTCTCAAAAAATTTCAAATTTCTATGTTTAGCCAAATGACTTCAAAATAACCTACGGACATCCAAATTCACTTCCGATCGCGCTCCCAACTTCAGAATCACTATACGAAGCTATTCTTAGGCTCGGAATCCCAAACGGAGATCAATAACTCTGAAATGCTTTCCAACCCAAATTTATGAAATCCTTCTAAAACACTAACTTCCACAATATACGCTGAAACGCTCTCGGGTTATCCAAAACCCGATCCGGACATACGCCAAAGTCCAAAATTATTATACGAACCTGCTGGAACCTTCAGATCCTGATTCCAAGGTCGTTTACTCAGAATCTCAATCTTAGTCAATTTCTCCAACTTAAGGCTTCCGAAATGAGAATTTTCTTTCCAAATTAACTCTAAACTTCCCGAAATTCAATTCCGACCACACCTATAAGTCATAATACCGGAAACGGAACTGCTCATGACCTCAAACTACGACGCGCTAGAGTTCAGAACGACCGGTCGGGTCGTTACATTCTCCCCCACTTAAACAGTCGTTCATCCTCGAACGTCCTAAGAACTGCTCTGGAGTTATCTGAAATCATTGTTTAACACCTCGTGCACCTGCCCGTGCTACCACAACCCAGTTGAGCACATTAGCTTGATCAAACCTGAAGATATCCTCTTTTATCCATACAATAAGCTCAGAACCCAGTTCCAACACCTGAAATTTCTCTGCCAGACCTATTTCCTATATATAATCACCGTATCAACTACCACACGAGGTACCAAAACATGACTGCATACTTTTGCTGAATTTAGCGCCATACACCGCATATTTCATCATCCAATCACAATGACATTTCCCCGAACCTTAATAGCCAAAATTCCACCACTCCGATGATGTCAATGCACCTTATGATATATGATATATATATATAACCAATGTAGAGTTAACCAAACATTGAATCTCTCCTTTTTGACTAAAATCATCACCTCCTTACTAACCAAATACTGGAAATTATCCTGTAATATACTTCACATAATCTTATCACACCGATCCCAGATTTATAAATCCCGTCTTACCCAGTATGAACTGCTCAGACAACTAATCACCCCAGACATGACCAATAGTCTCACATGATGCCACAATGCACCAATAGGCCACAATTCGAACATGATACATAAGGAAATGACTCAGGAAGGGACTACTCAACTCACGCAACTAGTATGGACTATCCTCAGAAAATAGGAAGTATAACATAAGAAAAATAGATATAGGGAACCGTACTCATCATCACACTGTTGCGGCGTGCGACCCGATCCAAATCATAAAATTCACATAAGGAGATATACACGGAGCTGAATTGCTCACTATTACAAATTACTGAATACCGGTCACAAGCACGCTAAGTGTAGAATACCATTCTAGGGAGACTGATAGAACTATATGCTACAAAACTCAAGCACAGCTGAGGTGCGATATATAATCAAGATCTCAGGAGCCATCCTGCTCACATAACCTCATCACTACGCGGAATTTCAACACATAAGAAATTATCAAGCCATTTCACAACTCACACGGCACAATCATAATATCACATGAATTTTGACGAAGACGGAACAACACCTGATATCCCAACACCCCTCCTTGAGGAGAGCTATATTGAAATGAACACATCTGACCCACATGAAGCCCATAATCTTGTTTAAATCCATTCATACACTTCAAGTCGATTCTGCTCGCAATGAACTAGGTTGATAGCCTTACCTAGGTCCAAAATAACCTACTTCCTCTCATAACACGCAAGAACAACCATCATAGCTGGGACAACACCCCACAATCCACAACCAGCTGGACCGAACGCCTTCCTGGCATAAATTTTCAAACAAGCAATATTGCACTTCCTTATACTTGGTCTAAATATTCAATCAATCAGGTGACTACATGTCACACTTATACAATCTTCCAATGGTCACGCTCCTACGAAACTCCACGAGGTAACAAGTCTGCAAATCCATACCACCGACTACACTAACACTGCAAAACACATCAAGAACCCATGACCAGGATACAAAGCCTCTTTCACCAAACACCGATCTCAGGTGACACTGGAGACAACACCAGCTTACTCTAGACATTCAAATCCCTTCTTCTTGCTCACCCGAGCTCATGACATCCTTGTCAACACCGAACCGCAATCTTGATCCTTACTTCCAATTACGTACTGCTTACTGCACCTGCATGCCAATATGAGATAGCGCAGGAATTCCACCATAACTCTTGAACCACTAATAGGGTGAACACCCCTTCATATAGAAATTTTTTTTTATTTTCTCACCTCAATTCAAGAGAACCATAACAACACACGAGTAAATTCTCATAATCACAAAACAGGCAAATCCTCGGGGAATAGTCTATACCCCCATGATCCTTCCGGGATCCGCCTACACCTGACAAGCCATAATACTTGAATTCTTCCAAATAAATCCATTACGGCGGCCGACAAGCCTCGCACACACCGGCACAAACCACATGCATAACCTAATCACATTGAAGGAACTAATCACTGTCGCACATGTGCCATTCCAACCATGGCTAACCAATATATCTTCTTTTAATCATCCTTAATCACCCCAGAAACAATAGTAACCCCATTCAACTCATAACAAACTCAATCATCACTCATCCCGAGTGGCCTTGACTTACGAGACCATGTTATCTCAATCCCACAAACCTTCTCACACCCTTCTGATAATCTTTCTACACCACAGAATTTACTTCTATCACTCCCTCAATACTATCCTGCACTCTGAAAAATATCATAGAACAATCCAACCATTTTCCCTTTCTCAAAAATCATACTGCAAAAGCTCGATTCTTAATCATACTGCTGCCTTAAACCCGTAAACACCGCATTCTTAACCTTCGAGTTTGCTAGGACCGCTATTGAGAGTCACCCACTCTGACTTGGCCCCGAATAAAATCAACTCCAAGGCTCTTCTAGCACACGAACACCCTTTCAATGAAGCACGTGACTAAGTCACTACCCTAACAACTCGCCTATGCCTTAAGCATAAATTCTGAATCTTCCAAAGCCTAACCCTGGTCCAATAGGGAAAACTTTTAAACACATTTATCAAATCCCATGCATAATTACCATTTTACTCCTTTCCCCTTAGCTGCAATAACTTGCCAATACACCGATAATCCGTAACCCGTGAGAAGATAATCCTGCAACCCAATTGCAGGCGATGGGACTCTCCCACTTAGCCCGAAGCTACTCCTTGTACCACTCTGGACCCTACCGAAATCCTTCTAAATTCTTCTTTTGGCATTCCTTAAATACTCAAGTTCCGTAGCATCATTCACATATTCGGTCTCCCACCGAATAACCACTAGAATTTCTTGCAAAAACTTTCCAACTACACGACCGCTAACCTGCCCACAAGAGATAACCCACATGTGGAAATTACCAACTGACACCTTCCAATGATGATGTACTGCACACTCTCTAAAACATCAATACCCCATCCTATGCCTGTTCTCATTCACCAACTTTACCAGTCTGTCCGCCCTTCATGGACATCTACTAAATGCGCTACAATATCTTCTAATTTACCACTATGATGCTGCTCTCCCACTTTTGTTAACCTCATTCCTTTAAGCACTACCTGTCTACCTTTTCTCATGCCTGGCCTTTTAGAAATTTAGCCACCGCCTGACACTTCTCACATGTCTTCCTTCATCATATGCTGCCCAATTCAATATCATTATCTGTAGCTCTTAAACCAGCAGATCACCACGACTTCGAACTCTCTGAAGATCATCTTTCTCGAGCTGCCTTCATTAGAAATAAATATTCACTTCTGAACCACCACACACCACGATCTCTGACAACCGCTTCTTCAATACTACTTCACAACAGTCTGAACCAATGCAACCGAAGAACTATAACACCAGCGAACTTAACACATTTTATTCGATCAAAACAGCGATACCACATCACAGATGAATACTCCACCTCTCTTGATAACACCAAGTCTTATTAATCATAGCCTCAAAGTTCTCAGAAACACAGCAACTGAACTGAAACAACATAATATTCTTCTGCAGGGCAACAACAACAGCCCCAACCAACTACACATGGAAAACATCTTGCACCATATCCGTAGCACCATTTCAATTCCTCAAATCCACGTTTCATAGCAAGCGTTTCGCGACGTATAAGATTGAGTAGGAAGAACATAGGCATGAGCCTCAAAGGAATCGAATCACAAGATGAGGAATCAAGAAGGGAAGTACTCCTAACAACCTTGTAGCCTCTCGAAGATAAGTACAAACGTCTCCGTACCGATCCGCAAGACTCTACTAGACTTACTCATGACTCGTAAAACCTAAGGAAACCTAGAGCTCTAATACCATGTTGTCACGACCCAAAATCCATAAGGTCGTGATGGCGCCGGAAACCGCTATCAGGCAAGCCAATCATTAAATAGTTAAGCTAAATTTCCTGTTTTAGCATTTTTGAAATCATTACCTTTCACTTTAACATATAACAACTAAATAAAATCTATTAAGTAAAAATAACATTCCAATACTCCATTTTAATAAAGTACATCCCAACACATCACATAACCCAGTGACACAAGTACATGAGCAATTTCTAAGAATTTTACAAATTCTACAAAGCTTGTCCGAAATACAAATTGGACATGGAATAAAAATGAAAATACAATACATAGAGGAAGACTCTGCCGACTGTGGGTCATCTCCGAGTGATGCAACTCGTCTAAGTCTCCAAGTCATCCATATTGCTATGAAGGTACCTGTGCAACAAAATGCACAGCAAGTGTAGCATGAGTACGGAAACAACGTGTACTCAGTAAGTATCCCGCCTAACCTCAGAGAGGTAATGATGAGAGGTCGAATTAGACACTTGCAATAAGTCGTTTAATTATAATCAAGTGAAGTGCTAAGCATGAGTATCATAGATGATTAAATAATAATCAGGGATAAGAAACATCAAACTTATTTCACATTTTACACATCAATTCTTCTTCTTTTTAACTGGCAATTAAAAATTTTCTTAGGCCGATTAACATGTGTAAATCACAGGAAATACACAGCATTTATCATGCGTAAACAAAGTGTCGAGGGTCGAACGACGCGGACCAACAATAATAAATTGTGCACTGCCGAGGGTCGAACGGATCGAACCATAGATGCATCTATTTTCCCCGCTCTCGAATCGATCATGCGACGCGATCAACATAATAATAATAAGGCTAACCTGCTCGCGAATCATACCTGCGACTCAGGTGCTCATATGTAAACGTATTCACATAATAAATTCGCATTTTTATCAAGAAAATAGCTTCTCAAGAAAATGATAAAATTCTCTTTAGGTGAACGTGAAGATAGTATATAAATCATTTCTGAAAATTCATTTGCCACGTTTGACAAGGTTTTCAAATATTACAAATCTGGCCGGAACACAATTACGCAAGGGAGAATAAATTCTCTTTCTAGATGATTAAGAAAACAAACTCTAGTCTTCTTAGGTATTCAATTATTATTTCGATCATATTAGTGGTCTAATATTACTGGCAAGATCACAAGTACACCAAGTAAGGCATGCTAGTGGGTCTTAGACTACCCGGACATAAGCATATCGGTAGCTACGCATGGACTCCCATCACCTCGTGCGCATGTAGCCCCCGCAATTAATAGCATGTATTCATTTAGTTCACCTATGGGGGACAATTTCCCCTCACAAAGTTAGAAAGGAGACTTACCTCGCTCCGAAATTCCATAACCGGCTTCCAAGCCCTTCCGACGACTCCAATTGATACATAGCGCTCCAAAACTAACCAAATAATGGGCAAACCAATGAAAATATACCCTAATACTTGTAAAAATTCAGATTATATAAGTTCCCAACTCCGCTCGAAAAGTTGACCAAAATGCCCTCGGGCCCACGTGCCCGGATTCCGAAATTTCTCGAAGATAAATTCTACCCATAGCTTTACTAACTCAATTATACAATTTACTCTAATTTTCATGCTCAAATTCATGGTAAAAGTCCAAAATTCCAAATTCTAGGTCTTCCCCCAAAAATTCTAAACTTGTACTAATTTTCCGTGTCTAAATCCATGTAAGATCATATATTTAACTCAAAAATAAGAAGAAATCACTTACCTAGTGTTGCTTGGTGAAAATCCCTCCTTGAGCTCTCCAAAATAGTCCAAACCAAATGAAAGAAATGAAAGAAATGGGCCAAACGTGTTTAAAACAATCTGCCCAGGCTCATCGAGTTGTACCTTGCGTTGTGCAGGTTGTACATCCTCGTATAATTTTTTCTTGTTGTACACCTTCTGTGAAAACGCCCATAACTCCTTGTAGAATATCCAAATGATAAACGGTTTAAATATTTAGAAACTAGACTCTAAGATCTTTAATTGGATAGGTGTTACACCATATAAATCTTTATATATTCCGAGATATGAGCTTCTAAAGTCGGCTCCATGCATTAGAAAATTCTGTCGAAACTGCTCCACCAGCCATCTTCAATCGATCATAACTTTCTGATAAAATGTCCAAATCATTAATGGTTTAACTTTCTGGAAACTAGAATGCAAGGGCTACAACGTTTAGTTTTGCAAGTTTTCAGAATCCTTATATATTTCTAGATATAAGCTTCCAAATTCAGCTCCGCGATTGCACTAGTTGTTGTCAAAACAGCTTTCTATAGAAAATTTCAGCAACTCTTTGGTCCGAAATTCATTCCGTTAACCTTCCGAAATCCACCCGAGGCCCTCGGGACCTTAACCAATTATACCAACATGTTCCAAAACATGATACGAACTCGCTTAGGGCCTCAAATCACATCAAACAACGTCGAAATCATGAATCGCACTCCAATTCAAGCTTTATGAACTTTGAAATTTCAAACTTCTACATCCGATGCCGAAACCTATCAAATCACGTCCGATTGACCCCAAATTTTGCACATAAGTATATTCGACATTACGAACCTGTTCTAACTTTCGGAATCGCATTCCGACCCTGATATCAAAATTTTCACTTCCGGTCGGATTTCTCAAAAACCTTCAAATTTCTATCTTTAACCAAATGACTTCAAAATAACCTACGGACATTCGAATTCACTTCTGATCGCGCTCCCAACTCCAGAATCACCATACAAAGCTTTTCACAGGCTCGGAATCCCAAACGGACATCAATAACTCTGAAATTCTTTCCAACCCAAATTTATGAAATCCTTCTAAAACACTAACTTCCACAATATACGCCGAAACGCTATGCCCAAGTCCGAAATCATCATACGAACCTACTGGAACCTTCAGATCCTGATTTCGAGGTCGTTTACTCAGATCCTGATTCTGAATTCTTTCCAAATTAACTCTAAACTTCCAAAAATTCAATTTCGACCACACCTACAAGTCATAATACCGGAAACGGAGCTGCTCATGACCTAAAACTGTTGAACGACGCACTAGAGCTCAAAACGACCGGTCGGGTCGTTACATTAGCATAAACTCGAAGTTCAGTAAACAAAAAACAATAACTTCAGCACTATAATGCTGAAGTTCAACAGTTATAAAATAAAAACTTCAGCAAAAACTCGAAGTTCAGCAAACACAAAAAAAAAAAACTTCAGCTCCTTTAAATGTTGAAGTTACAAATACAGAACACAAATTCAACTCCAAAAAATGTTGAAGTTCATAAAATAATATAACAAAAACACAAAATAAAACTTCAGCTCCTAGAATTAAGTTATCATTGAAGTATTATAAACTTCACAATTTAATAGCATCATCTATTTTACTGTTACGGCCCAAAATCCATTAAGGGTCGTGATGGACCCGGACACCACTTTCAGGAAAGACAACACCAAGAAGTTAATTAATTCCTCATTTTAGTATTTTTGAAATCATTTCTTTTCCTTACATTAAACAATAAATAATGAAATTGACCGAGGAAATAATGATGTCTTTAACAAATTTAATTACTGAATAATTCCGTAATCATTCCAGAACCCGATGTCACAAGCGCATGAGCAATTTCTAGGAATTTAAAATGTAATACAATAACTGTCCAGAATACAAATTGGAAAGAAAAGAAAATACAATACTCTGAAGGAGACTCTGCTGGCTGCGGGTCGTCTCAAGGGAAGCAGCTCACCTAAGTCTCTGTATCAACCATGTCGTTGCGCCCAACGAGGTCACTAGACATACATGTTCTTGTGCAAAAAAATGTTGTGATGACCAAAAGGTCATCCCGTATATTTCTAGCTAATTATGTGTTCTGAGGTCGTGAAAACCTCCTTCTATCTCACCTCGATTTGCATGCACAGCTCGGGCGTGTAGCCGGGAATTCTTTATGTGAAAAACTGATAAAAATGATAATTTTGTATTAGAAATTTGAATAAAGTTAACTTCGGCCAATGTTTTTAGTAAATGGACCCGGACTCATAATTTGACGGTCCCGGAGGGTCCGTAGGGAAAAATGGGACTTGGGCATATGCCCGGAATCGAATTCTGAGGTCCCAAGTCCGAGTAATAAATTTCTAAAAGAAATTGTTTTCTGAAAAATAAAAGAGATTTTGAAAATGATATTCTACGTGAAAGCTGTGGTATCGGGCCCGCATCTTAGTTCTGGAGCCCGGTAGAGGTTCGATATATATTTGTTTCATATCTGTAAAGTTTTTTAAGAAACGGACTTCATTAGATGTGATTCGAACCTTAATTGCAAATTTTGATGTTTAAAGAAGTTTTGAGGAATTTCATTGATTTTTGGTTTAATTCATCGATTTAGTGTTGTTTTATGTGGTTTGAAACCTCGAGCGAGTCCGTGTTAGGTTATATGACTTGTTTGTGTGATTAGACAGGGTCCCGGGGGCCTCGGGGGTGTTTTGGATGGACTACGGGTCATTTTCTTCCAACTTTGAACCGATGTCTTCTGGTGTCTGAAGTCTTTCATCGCGATCACAATGCTTCCTTCGCGATCGCGATGTGTCTTTGCTGGTCGCCCAAAATTTCCTCTTCGCGATCGCGTAAAGGCCTCCGCGATTGCGTAGCTCTACCTTTTTCCCTTCCGCGTCCGCGTGAGCATCTTCGCGATCGCATAGTACAATCCAGGCAGCCTTCCTTTTTCCTCTTTGCGTTCGCATAACTGCATTCGCGATCACAAAAGATAACCTACTCCTTATACGCGATCACATAAGTCATTCCGCAATCGCGTAGAGCATTTTAAGCCAGTAATCATTTCCTTCTATGCGATCGCGTCTAATTTTCCGCGATCGCGATGAAGAAAGCACCTGGGCAGAATATAAGTTTACCAAAAATCGGGGTTTCACCATTTTAGACATATTTGGGCTTCTAGAACTCGGTTTTGGGAGATTCTTTGAGATTTTTTCACACAAATCGAATGGGTAAGTGTTCTTCGACTAGAATTAATTATATTTCATGAATTAGTTCTTGTTTCCATCATTTAAATTGTGTTTTGGGTTGAGGAAGCTGTGGGTTTTGAAAGAAAACTTCAAAAAATGTAAAATCATGATTTGAAAGACCAAATGTTATCGAAATTGGATAAATTTAGTATGGGTGAACTCGTATCGGAATGGGTAATCGGAATTTATAAAATTTGCCGGGTTTTGAGGTGCGGGTCTGGGGGTCAACTTTTGGGTCGATTTTCATAATTTTGTAAAGTTTGAAACTTTATTGTTCGGGATAGTTCCTTATACGTTTTATGTGTATTTTGAAGTTGTTTTAGTTGATTTTGAGCAGTCTGGAGGTCTTTTCGCCCGAGAAGTCTATTTTTGGGTATCGGGTTATCGTCTTTGAGGTAAGTATCTTGCCTAACCTTGTGTGGGGGAACTACCCCTTAGGATTGAGTCTTCCTTATTGATTGTAGTCTGAGTATGCAAAGTGACGAGTGTGTACTCAAACTTATTTGCAATTAGATTGGTCTTTTAGGATTCATACGTTCTTATATTACATGTGTATGATTTGTAATTGTTACATTTGAATCCTTGGTTGTTAATTTCATACCTTCCTGTTTAACTTAGAATTATTTGTTTTTGGATTCTTTCATTGGCTATTTGACCGTACTTGACTTAACTAAATATTCTACTTCTCTTATCATCATGTTATATTTCTCCCTAGCTTGCCTAATTGACTATAATTAGTGTCATCTAACCTTATAGTTGATTAATCGTAGTTGGAACATCTATTCGTGGGAGTCAAGCATGCCCGTGAGTCTTACATTGTGATCTATATGACTATTCCCTTAAGTTCTACTTAGGTCTAATTGTTAGACATTTATGTCAATTGTATTTCCTTGATGTTGCCTATTGCTGGGCCTTTGTTGAAGTTGAGTTTATTCCGTGAAGTTAACTGTTTAGGTGAGATTGGTTATAGCTATATCCCTTGTCGGGTTTGTGAGTTTTCTCTTATTATTCTGTTGTTGATGATGTTGTTTGCCTTGTTGATTCCCTTGCTAGGATGTTATCGCTTCTATTACTGTTTATGTGTTAATGATATTATTTGTATTGTTGACTCCCTTGCCGGGATGTTGTGATTTATGGTTCATATTGTTGATGTTCATTGCCAAATTGTTGTTCTTGATATTGTTTGGGTGAGGAAGAGTGTAAAGAACGAAGGGTGATGTCGTGTATTTATTTGTTACATTTTGAGGAAGAGTGTAAAGCACGAAGGGTGATGTCATGTATTCATTTATTACATTGTGAGGATGAGCGTGTAAAAGCAAGAAGGGTGATGCCGTACCATGATATGATATTTGAAATCATGAAGGATAATGTCGTGTCATTTTATTTTTTTATTGCATTGTGAGGATGAGAGTAAAAGCAAGAAGGGTGATTACGTGCACTTGTTTTGGTGAGGATGAGAGTAAAGCACGAAGGGTGATGACGTGCACTTGTTTTGGTGAGGATGAGAGTAAAAGCACGAAGGGTGATGTCGTGCACTTGTCTTTGCATTTTATTCTGTTGTTCTAAATTTGGATATTCCTACTGATATTTTACTGCATTTATTGACAAGATTTGATATTCCTACTGTACTGCATAGAAATTTCTGAGTTACGGACTTAGTTCCGGTAGATAAATCTTGAGGAGATTTTGATCAAGGGATTTTATTGAAAGGTATTATTGAAAAAGAAATGGTTTCGAAATGATTATATTTGAATGACTTTTACATCGAAGGTATATTTGAAAAGCACTAGTCTTGCCTAAAATGATATTTGGAAGTTATTTATTGGGAAAGCATCTTTGGGAAGTTTCGTATTTTGAAAGAAACTATATTTTATGTAATTCTCTCTATTAAATATACTTATATCTACTTTTGGAGAAAGTATGTTTTCAAACGAAACTCTTCCATACTAAAATGATTTTATTTGCAAAAGTTTTTCATATGAACTGTTATTTAAAGATTTCCACCAGTTTATGGATTTAAATGGCTAAGGCCCGATGTGAACAAACCGACGTAAAGTTGAGTTATTGGTGCTCTATATTGTATTGTGTTTTCTTTCGGTTTGACTTGTTTTGTTGTCCATCTTTCTGTGTATTTTTGTGCTGTTTCGTGATTGATTTCTGTAATTTCCTTCCGCTTTATATTGTCATTGTTGTAAATATCCGTGAAGTCTTAGATAGATGTAACGTTCGGTCATTTCTACATTCATGTTATTTATCTTGTAGACCAGTGGTGCCTTGACTAGTCCTCGTCACTACTCCACTGAGGTTAGTATTGATACTTACTGGGCAACGATGTGGTATGCTCATACTACACTTCTGTGCATTTTTGTTTGCACATATCCAGGTTTTAGTTGTTAGTAGCTGCGCGGATGATTGCTGAGGAGACTCAAGGTAACCTGTTGCTGCGTTCGCAGGCTTCGGAGTCACCTTCCTGTTTATTTCAATTGTACTTACTTATTCCTAGACAGTTGTATTTAGATTTGGTAAAATGATTTCGTAGAGCTTATGACTTGTATTTACCGGGTTTTGGGGGAAATGTAGACTCAGTCAAGATTTCTATTATCGAGATTGTTAAAGTTCTTTTATTATTGATATTGTGGTTAAATGTAAGGCTTACCTAGTCCCTAAGACTAGGTGCCATCACGGTACCCAACGGGGGGAAATTTGGGTCGTGACAAGCTGGTATCAGAGCTCTAGGTTCATAGGTGCTACGAGTCATAAGCGAGTTTAGTAGAGTCTTTCGGATCGGTACAGAGACGTCCGTACTTATCTTCAAGGGGCTACGAAACTATTAGGACAATTTCACTTCTTTCATTCCTATCGTGCGAGTTTATTGATCTTGAAGTTTGAAATTATCGTTCCATTCTCTCGCCGATGGTGATGACACGAATGGCGGTTCCTGATGATGTTACCCCGAAGCAAGTGTCACAAGGGTCAGAGACAGGGGCCAACGAGGAGCACGTGCCGCAGTTAAGATGCCTACCAGAGAAGCCGTTGAGGAGTCGCCAGTAGTTCTAGTTGGGGAACAGGTGTTGGAGGTACCTGTTGCTACCCCGGACTTCAGGAGGCCTAGGCATGGTTTTGAGTATAACTAGTACATTGACTCAGGCAGGATTGATTCTAGTGCACCAGTTTCTTCACAGATCAGGGAAGGAGTTCAGACTCCCACAGTCTCCACTCCAGAGCAGTGTGATCATGTTTGTTAGGTTCCAGTTGTCATGGCAACATGACATGTGGTTTCAGTTCAGGCGTGGTTAGGGTAGCAGCAGCGGAGGAAGAATACCTTGGACTTGAGAGGTACTGTAAGTACCACCCACCTATCTTTCAGTAGATGGGCGTCAGATGGTGCCCAGGGTTTCCTGGATGAGTGTCACTATATTCTACGTACTTCGGGTATTGTGGAGACGAGCGGGATTGCTTTTGTCATGTCTCAGGTTTAGAGTGGTGGGTTGATCAGTGGTGGCGGCATATGAGTTGGGGTAACCAACCCGAGTTAGCTTCACTAGCATGGGTTCAGTTTTCGGAGATGTTTTGAGGGAGGTTGCACCTCAGTTCCTTTAAGATGTACGGCGCGCGGAGTTTGAGCAGTTGCGTCAAGACGCTATGTCACTATTGGAGTATGCCGTTAGATTCAGTGAGTTGGCCATATATACACCTCGTTTGGTTGCTTCAGTTAGGATATGAGTCCGTAGAGTTTTTGAGAGATTCAGGCATGATATTCGGTTCAGCGGGACTCGAGAGTTACAGTAGGATGCCTCATTGTAGCAGGTAGTGGGGATCGCTCGCCGGTTAGAGAGCATGTGGGACCGGGAGCGAGAGGACAGACTAGATCAGAGAGAGAGTTTAGGGAGGATATGAGTCCTCGTAGATCGGAGGAATCTACTGGTTCGTATTATAGAGGAAAGGTACGACACGGTAGAAGTTTTTTGGGTCAACCAGTTCAGTTTGCATTACCATCTTCGCATGGGATTTCAGGTACTTATGGGTCCCAGAGGATTCATATTGTGTGTTTTTCCACAGCCATGTCGGCAGCGAGATTTTTTTCAGGGTGAAGATGTTAGCCACAGGGTGAGAGATTGTCCCAGGATTCAGATAAGTGTATGGGAGCAGGGTATTCAGGTGGCTAGAGGGCACCTAAGAGGGGGAGACTCGACCCATTGTTGTGTTTCATATAGTAAAATAGAGGTTGTTGTGACAGATATCGTTACCCAGGTATGTTTTGATGTGTTGTAGAGGGGCAACAATTGTATTTCATTATAATTCTGCTGGTCGAGATGAGTTCCCTTATTTGTTGTTTCATTTATGAGTAAGTTCCATGTTTTGCACTTCATTTTGTGTTTGCTCCTGTTGGGAGATTCTATGAGTAGTAGCCCGTGTCTATCGTTGTTTATTTCATTCTTGATAGTGGTGAAATTGGAAGTGAGTCCTTGTTGTTCGTCGTGGTAAGATTTATGTGATTTTCCTGAGTATTTTGTTTACGAGTTGTGATTTGATACTCCATCGAGATGTGAGATCAGCTAGCGTTATGATTTTATCAGCTGAAATGAATTAGTGGAGGAATTTCAATTGGTATGATATATTTTCGGTATGTGATTCAGAGTTGAGGGCGAGGTCCTCGTGATATTTGTGATTCGATATATTTAGACCGGGCTGAGTACCGTGGTGGAAATTTTTATCAAGATGGAGTTCTTGTGGTTTGTTCATATGCTTTGCTTCTTCCTTGTTATATTGCTTTTGGAAGGTCATTATTGATAGAGAGTTGTGCCTATGGGTTTGTTTGATAATTCCTTTATATGTTTCTATTTTCATATTCAGTCATTTTGTTATGTGTTTTTTTCGTTTAGTTTGCGGGATGTGTGCCCAGTAGTGGTAGTGGTGGCTCGGTGTTTCGGGTGCCTGATGAGCGACTAAATTGCATGGTTTAGCATGTGATATACCTTACATTTTATGAGCATTAATGATAAAATTACACTTGTTATGTGCTTAATGGAGTTTATTTCATGTGTAGGTGAATTGGAAATGGAAACGGAGCTAAAGGGATGCAAATACGTCAAAAATACGCAAAAGGAGACGCCCGGGCGATAGCCGGGCGTTTG
>ML337146.1:0-58157 GCA_005239505.1 Nicotiana paniculata | reverse complement strand
TCCTTTAAGTGGAATACAAAAGCTGAATTGGCCTTTCAACACCTCAAGCAAGCTATGTCTACTGCCCTTGTTCTAGTCCAAATGGACTTTACTAAGACATTCATAGTGGAGACTGATGCCTGCTCCAAAAGGATAAGAGTTGTACCGATTCAAGAGGGAAGACCAATTTCCTTAGTTAGCAAGGCCATGACCTCTAAGCATTTGGGACTATCTACGCATGAAAAAGAGTATATGGATGTATTATCAGCGGTAGATAGGTGGAGGCGCTACCTACAAGGGGCCCACTTCATTTAGTAAGACTGACCTCACAACCTCAAATATCTGTTGGAACAAAGAGTAACTACTTCTCTTCAGCAAAAAGGTCTAACTAAGCTACTTGGGTTAGACTATGAAGTACAATATAAGAAAGGCCCTGAGAATAGAATGACTAATGCTCTCTCTAGAAGACAGGAGGATGATCCTTCTCTTAATGCCATCACTAGAGTGGAGCCAACATGGATTCAAGATATAATACAGAGCTATGAATATGACCCTACATCTCTTCAACTCGTTCCTGAGATGATAATAAATCCGAAAAGTAGACCTGGTTACACCTACAACAAGGCATCCTCAGATTTGAGCACAAGATTTTTTTTGGGAAGAGCAACCAACCTAAGGAGCAGAATTTTTAAGGTTTTGCATCAGTCTCCCTTGGGAGGACATTCAGATTAACAAAGAACCTATACAAGGGTCAATATATTATTCTTTTGTCCCCATACGAAGAGTGACATCTGCAAGTAGGTAGCCGAGTGTGATGTATGAAAAGGGTGAAGACAAAAACATCCACACTCTAGTCTTACTACAACCATTACCCACACCAGGATTACCATGGTTGGACATTGCTATGGATTTTATGGAAGGGCTCCTACTTATGGGTCTAAACATACAGTCCTGGTAGTGGTTGACAGGCTGACGAAGTATTGGCATTTCATTGCCCTTAAACATCCCTATTCAGCTCAGGATATAACTGATATATTTATTAAGGAAAATTACAAATTTCATGGGCCGCCTAAGCAATAGTAACTGACCGGTAATCCATCTTCACAAGTCAATATTGGCAACAATTATTCAAATCCATGGGTACTAAATTGAATATGAGTAGCGCCGATCACCCTAAGTCTGTTGGGCAGACTGAAAGGCTTAGTCGTTGTTTGGAAGACTATGATTTTCTAAAATCCCAAATAGTGGATGGAGTGGATACCCCTAGTGGAGTGGTGGTATAATACCAACTACCACACCTCTCTCAAGACTACCCCATTCAAGGATTTGTATGAGTTTCCTCCTTCACAAGTACCACTAGGCTCCCTACCCCACCTAGTGCACACTCCAGTGGGTCAGTGTATAGCTTAAAGGCAGAACATTTTACAGATCTTGAAAGAAAATTTGCATCAGGCTCAAGCCCATATGATATTTTATGTGAATAAAAACATAACAGATAGAAACTTACAAGAAAGTGATTTGGTCTATTTGAACTTACAACCATGCAGACAAGCTTCAGTAGTGGTTTGAAAAAATTAAAGCTTAGTTCCAATTTTATGGACCTTACAAGGTCCTACAGAAGATAAGGTCAGTCGCTTATCGATTAGAGCTCTTTTCAGGTTCACAAGTTCATCCTGTTTTCCATATATCGTAGATGAAGAAGCGGGTTGCACCAACAATGATTCCCGAACAACAACCTCCACTATGTGATGAGACTGGTTGAGTTTTGGTCCAGCCTTTAGCCATCTTGCAATGGAAGATAATCAAAACTGCGTCGCTGCAGTGAAGGTGCTGGTTCAGTGGACAAATTTGGGGCCGGATGAGACCATATGGGAAGACTAGGGTTACATACATAGTCAATTTCCAAATTTTATCGCTCAATTGAAAACTTGAAGACAAGGTCGATTTGGAAGATAAGGGTGAAAATCTAAATATACAACACAAAATTATTCTCGCTAGTCGAATATAGTAAATTATAATATCGTATTCACAGGGATTGGAGTTAAACAATATTATCGCAGTTTGTAGCAAAATTGCTATCAAGATGATCGATAATTGAGGTTTATGTGATTAAATTAAAATCAACTAAGAATCTAAACTATTAGCTAACGACAATCGACACAAGTAATAAGTAAAGGAAGATATCAATTGGGAGAAGATATGATTGATAGGATAGGTGCAAAATAAATGTTTGGGACTTAACTCTAGATAATTCACTTCTAATGTTCATGTGAGTCTCTCAAATTCACTTGGTTATTAGTTTAATTGATTAGTAGAAACTCCTATCTCAATTAAGTCTCAACCTCACAAGATAAACCAATTTTAAGCACGTGAAGATATGAAAGAATTCGTAGTGGATTGGTATTTAGGAGAACCTCTCTCGATTATCCTCCTAACTAAGTTTAATCAACAATTCAACTAGCCTCTTCCGATTTCTAAAAAGAATTAATGACTCCAGCCAACAAAATATGATGCACAAATATCACAAGTTATGCCTCTCTCGATTACATTAACTAGTGAATATAGATGCAACGATTGAAACATCCAAAATGATTCAATACATAAAAACTAGAGTTAATTATCCACAAACAAGTATCAAGACACCAAATCCATAAACCCCAAAGAAAACTACTCCATGGATATAGAGTAATTCATCACAACAATGTTTAAGTTAAACAATCCAAACTCTTATCTTGAGTGAGGATTGAATGATGAAATCCTTTAGCTTTTGATTCTTACCCTTCTCCTTGGCTTCCTTAGGTGTAAGATGTGTCAAAGTCCCAAAAATACCGTTTTCCATGTATTTATACTAAGTAGGGTCGGGCCCGGATGAAAATACCTTTTCTTACACGAATTTGGAAAATACTTTGTAAATAAGCACAGGCGTGCCGCATGGGGCGACGCGCCAGGAGAGGAGCTTGTGGGGATTTCCATAGAGCTTGCAATTTGACAGGAGCAGGATTTTGGGTAGCTGCGGCATGCCACACGCCTCCCCATGTGCCACAGCTGCGGACTTTTCTTAGAGTCTGCCTTTTTGTTGGTTTTTCAAGTCCAGACGTGGTTCTCAACCCCCGAACGCGATCCCAACTTAATCCCTTGGGCTTTTGCTCTGACCCCTCCTAAGCCATCTATTGAAGAAGCTTTAAAGCTAGAACTAGAGCCCTTCCTCTACTATGCTTATTTGGGGAACTCTGAGACATTGGCAATAATTATCTCATCCAGCTTGACTAATGTACAAGAAGAAAAATTTCTCAGAGTACTTCGCGAGCATAAAACGGCTATAGGGTGGACAATTGCGGACATCAAGGGAATAAGTCCATCATTTTGCATGCATAAAATCTTTCTGGAAAATGTACAATGCCCCAGTGTTGAGCAGCAAAGGAGATTCAATCCCATTAAGAAATAAGTCATGAAGAAGGAAGTAATTAAATGGATCAATGTATGCATCGCCTTTCCTATCTCTGACAGCAACTGGGTAAGACCAGTGTAATGTGTGCCTAAAAAGGGAGGGATGACTGTTGTTGAGAATAAGAAAAATGAGCTAATTCCTACTCGGACTGTGACGGGGTGGAGAGTTTGCATTGACTACAGAATGATCAACAAAGCAACCCGCAAGGACCACTTCCCACTTCTATTCATTGACCAAATGTTGGACGGATTGGCGGGGCATGAATATTATTGCTTCCTTGATAGTTATTCGAGGTATAACCAGATTGTCATATGCCCAAAGGATTAGGAGTAGACCACTTTTACTTGTCCTTGTGGCACTTTCACCTTCAAGAGAATTCCGTTTGGTCTTTGTAATGCACCAGCCACTTTCTAGAGATGCATGATGCCTTTTTTCATCGATACGGTGGAAAGATTTGTGGAAGTATTTATGGATGATTTTTGAGTCTTTGGGTCTTCGTATGATGGTTGTTTGAATAACTTGAGCAAGGTGTTAGACCGTTGTGAAGAGACAAATTGAGTGTTGAATTGGGAAAAAATGCTATTTTATGGTGCAGAAGACATCGTGTTGGGTCTCAGAATGTCTAGGAGCGGCACTGAAGTTGATAAGGTGAATGTGGAGGCTTTTGAAAAATTACCTCCACCCATTTCTTGAAGGGTGTCCGAAGTTTCTTGGGACGCGTGAGGTTCTATTGGCGCTTTATTAAGGATTTTTCAAAAATTGCTACTTCTTTTGTGCAGGTTGATTGAAAAAGATATAACTTTCAATTTTGATGACGCTTGCCTGAAGGGATTTAAAGAGCTCAACAAAAAGTTGGTGGTTGCCCCCATTATTGCGGCACCGAATTGGTCCTTACCACTTGAACTTATATGTGATGCAAGAGACCATGCTATTGGTGCAGTGCTTGGCCAGAGGAAGGACAATATGTTTTATTCCATATACTATGCAAGTAAGACTCTTGATGATGCACAACTGAATTACACCACCACTGAAAAAGGAGTTGTTGGCCGTTGTGTGGGCCTTTGAGAAATTTCGGGCATACTTGGTGGGAACAAAAGTCAAAGTCCATACCGATCATGCAGCAATAAGGTATCAATTTACAAAAAAAGAATCCAAGGCTAGATTGATGTGTTGGGTTTTGTTGTTGCAGGTGTCGCAACCCTTTTTCTCGCGAAATCGAGTTTCGACAAGTGACAACTCTTTTAAGGAAGTAAAAGAGGAGAGTCGACACCTAACAGTTTAAGGTGAGTTAGGGTACCTATTTGTATATGACTCAGGTTTGACTAGTTTGCATCACCAGAAATCGGGTAAGGGCTCGAAATTACCTCGAAGAGAAGGTGTTAGGAACTCTTCGAGGTCCATAATTGTGGGTCCCATATGAACTTGAATTTTATAAATTAGTCAGATAAACAAAGACGAGAAAGAAAGAAGTTTGAGAAATTTTATTATTAAAAGACTTTGAGTAAATACAAACACTTGATTCAAATATAAAAAGGGAATAAGATGGGGGTCCTAAGTTTTTTAGCCTAAAAGATCACCTCATGCAACATAAATAATATTTCGTAACACCCTCAAGATGGGGTGTTACTCGTATTATTCAGCGGGCACATGCTATCATCTCCTGCTACCTGATTACTATCTTTAAGTTATTACCTAAAGCGCACTAGTTCAATTATAAGTCGTGCCTTATGCGTGTACTACCCGTCCCATACCTATGGTCCAGGAGGCATTGAACCTCTATTTTGGGTGGTTCTAGACTTTACTTAGGCTGCTAAGAAAATGTCAAAATGGATGCATAGGAATGGATTTTTGAGTAAATGACCTCAAAATTAGGATTTGAAGGTTCCAACAAGTTTGTATGATAATTTTGGACTTGGGCGTATGTTCGGATCGGGTTTTGGATGACCCGAGAGTCTTTCAGCGCATATTGTAGAAGTCAGCATTTTAGAGGAAATTTCATAAGTCTGGGTTGAAGTGCATCTCAGTGATATTGATGTCCATTTAGGATTCCGAGTCTGGGAATAGCTCCGTATGGTGATTCTGGATTTGGGAGCGCGATCGAAATCAAATTCGGAGGCCCGTAGGTTATTTTGAAGTTATTTGGCTAAAGATAGAAATTTGAAGGTTTTTGAGAAATTCGACCGGAAGTGGAAATTTGGATATCGGGCTCAGAATGCGAATCCAAAAGTTTGGGCAGGTCCGTAATGTCGAATGTGACTTGTGTGCAAAATTTAGGGTCAATCGGACATGATTTGATAGGTTTCGACATCAGATGTAGAAGTTGGAAATTTCAAAGTTCATAAGGATTGAATTGAGTTGCGATCCATTGTTTCGATGTTACTTGATGCGATTTGAGGCCTCGAGCAGGTCCGCATTATATTTTGGAACAAGTTGGTGTGATTGGACGGGGTGCCGGGGCCTCGGGTGGATTCCGGGTGGTTAACGAATCGAATTTGGAGTTGAGGAAGAGCTAAAGCTGCTGGTGTCTGTTGTGACCGCACCTGCGCAACAAGGGCCGTAGGTGCGACTTTGGCATCGCAGGTGCGAGGTTAGGCTGGCTTGGATGGGGCCGCAGGTGTGAGGTTATTTCCGCACCTACAGAAGCGCAAATGTGGAAGAGGGAGTGCAGGTGCAGAGAAGGCTGGGGAAGGAGAAAGCCACATGTGCAATAGTTTGGTTACCCCTGTGGGCTCGCAGGTGCGAGCGTAGTAACCGCAGGTGCGAAAGAACTGGGGGCATTGTGCATTTTAATAACCGAGGTCTTGGCCATTTCTGTTCATTTTTCTCTTTGTTGGGCGATTTTTGGAGAGCTTCAAGTGGGGATTTCCATCATCTATGTCAAGGTAGTTACTTCTACTCATATCAAGTTAAAATACAAGGTTGTATATAGATTTGGTCATGGAAATTAGTAGAGATTTGAGATTTTTGATCAAAGACCTAGAATGTGTATTTTTTGATTTCAACCACGAATTTTGTAATCAATTGTTGAATACGCCTCCAATTGTACTATTTACAAATATCAATAAAATTCCCTGATTGCTTGATTTACATCTCTCGTTCGAATTCAATTATAAGAATATTACAACTGGTATCAGAGCCATCTCCTGGCCCCGCAACATAAATAATAATAACTGAAAAAGGCCCAAAACAATGGAGGACAATGTGAAGAAGCTAGATACTCAATTACAACATCACATACCTGAAGCTAGAAGGAAATCAGAAACTACTAATGCAAAAATTGATGATTTGGCCAAAAAGTTAGATTTCTTGATGGAGAAATTCTTCCCAGTACACCGGGCATCTTGGGTAGTGCTCTCATGGGAGCATCACCTGGAAGTATCAGGTGGCATGGTTGGGGGAAACCATGCTATAAGTGTTGTGGTAATGGATAGACCTCATCACAACCATTCTAGGGTGGAATTTCCTTATTTTGAGGGAGCAGATGGAGAAGACCCATGTTCCTGGTTGAGGAAATGCGAAAGAAACTTACACTACAACCACATTAATGATCCAGATCAGAAGATTGAGACATCAGTTCTTCACCTTGATGTTAAAGCTGAAGCTTGGTATTTTTCTTATCACCTGAGTTGAGGAACTGTTAGGTGGCAGGATTTCCGTGAAGAACTATGCAGAAGATTCCAAGATGCAAGAAATAGCAAATTCAAATTGATAGGGAAACTAAAAAAAAGGATCAAAAAGGAATTGTTAATGAATATCTAGAACAATTTGATGACCTCAAGGCATGGGTCTTAATTAGAAACCCTACAATTTCTGAAGAGTTTTTTTGTAGAATGTCTGAAGGAGGATATCATACATAAAGTTAAGATGTTAGATCCCTTTACCTTGAGTCAAGTTGTAGAAAAAGATAGACATCAAGAGAAGGTGATAGAGGTATGGGATAAACAAAGGAAGGCTACATGGGATAAGAGTCCATACACCAATCTTTCAGCACATCCAAACAATGAACACTCCACAGCAAGCCGCAGGGGAGCAGGTCCCAACAATTTTGATGATCAGTACACAAGAGGAATGATTATAAGAGGATTCAAGGGTTGTTCAATAAATGTGGGGATAAATACTTCCCAGGACACCAGTGTAAACAAAAGCAGATCAATGTCATTACTGCCTCTGAAGAACAGGAAGAGGGAATTCAGCAAGATGGAATATAAGGTGATGAATAACCCACATTAGAGCTACAATAAGGGAGACTGATAGATGAAGCCATCATCTTGAATGCCGTTTCTTCAACTGAGGTGCCCAACACAATCAAACTTAAAGGAGAATCTAAGAGAAATCAAATAACCATTTTACTTGATTCAGGGAGTACCCACAACTTCTTAGACCTTGAAACAGCTAAGAGGATGGTATGCATAATCACAGATACTAGTCCAATGAGGGCCACTATGGCCAATGGAAACTACCTAATGAGACTGCATTACTATCCAAAGTTCAAGTGGAAAATTCAGGGGGTGGAATTTAAAGATTCAATGAGACTGATAAGACTAGGGGGAAATGACATGATACTAGGAGATGAGTGGATGAAAAGGAATAATCCAAATTTATTAGATTTCATAGAGTACAAGGGGCAGGTTTCCCATAAAGGAAAAAAGGGTGGAACTTAAAGACATATATAGCCAAGGGGAATTGAAGAACATGTTAGCTACTAGTGTAAAACAACTACTGAAGAAGGGGAAAGCAATATGGTATCACTTGTTTACTTTATCATCTACAGAAGTAAGCAAGAATAAACAATACCATTAACCATAAGCAACATCATTGAGCAGTACCCAAATGTCTTTGAGGATCCAAAAACACTTCCTCCGAATAGGCAACAATACCATTTTATACCCCTGAAACTAGATGCCACAAAAATTAACATCATGCCATATAGGTACAATTATTTTCATAATGAGATTGAAAAACAAGTGAGCGAGATGCTTCATAATGGTATTATACAGCCTAGCCACTCCCCTTTTTCTTCCTCAGTACTATTAGTAAAGAAAAAAGATGGTAGTTGGAGGTTTTGCATATACTACAGGGAGTTCAATTAAATGACCATCAAGGACAAGTTTCTCATACCCTTAGTAGATGATTTTATGGATGAACTAAATGGTTCCAATATATTCTCAAAAATTGACCTAAGGGCTGGCTACCACCAAATCAGAATGAGAAAGGTAAATGTGTATAAGACTGCATTTAGAACTCATTTGGGGAATTATGAGTTTAAAGTCATGCCAATTGGGTTTATTAACACTCCAGCTACATTTCAAGGCATATCTCAGGAAATTTGTGTTGGTATAATTTGATGATATCCTCGTCTATGGTGCCACCATTTAGAATCACAAAGAGCACCTCAACAAGGTTCTACAGATTTTGATAATGGAACAGTTGTATGCTAAACTGTAAAGTGTTCAATTGGTCAATCTAAGGTGGAGTATTTGGGGAATATCATTAGTGGAAAAGGGGTATCCACAGGCCCAGCAAAGATAGAAGCAATGGTCAATTTGCCTCTTCCCAAAACTGTGAAGGCCTTAAGGGGATTTCTGGGTCTCACTGGCTATTATAGAAGATTTGTAAAATCTTATGTCATTATCAGTAGACCACTAACTAATCTACTGAAGAAATATTCCTTTAAGTGGAATACAAAAGCTGAATTGGCCTTTCAACACCTCAAGCAAGCTATGTCTACTACCCTTGTTCTAGTCCAAATGGACTTTACTAAGACATTCATAGTAGAGACTGATGCCTGCTCCAAAAGGATAAGAGTTGTACTGATTCAAGAGGTCAGACCAATTGCCTTCTTTAGCAAGGACATGACCTCTAAGCATTTGGGACTATCTATGCATGAAAAAGAGTATATGGATGTACTATCAGCGGTAGATAGGTGGAGGCGCTACCTACAAGGGACCCACTTCATTATTAAGACTGACCATCACAACCTCAAATATCTGTTGGAACAAAGAGTAACTACTTGTCTTGATAGAAAAGGTCTAACTAAGCTACTTGGGTTAGACTATGAAGTACAATATAAGAAAGGCCCTGAGATTAGAATGACTAATGCTCTCTCTAGAAGACAGGAGGATGATCCTTCTATTAATGCCATCACTAGTGTGGAGCCAACATGGATTCAAGATATAATACAGAGCTATGAATATGACCCTACATCTCTTCAACTCGTTCCTGAGATGATAATAAATCTTAAAAGTAGACCTGGTTATACCTACAACAGGGCATCCTCAGATTTGAGCACAAGATTTTTTTTGGGAAGAGCAATCAATCTAAGGAGCAGAATTTGTGAGGTTTTGCATCAGTCCCCCTTGGGAGGACATTGAGGTTAACAAAGAACCTATAAAAGGGTCAATATATTATTCTTTTGTCCCCATACGAAGAGTGACATCTGCAAGTAGGTAGCCGAGTGTGATGTATGAAAAGGGTGAAGACAAAACATCCACACTCTAGGCTTACTACAACCATTACCCATACCAGGCTTACCATGGTTGGACATTGCTATGGATTTTGTGAAGGGGCTTCCTACTTATGGGTCTAAAAATACAGTCCTGGTAGTGGTTGACAGGCTGACGAAGTATTGGCATTTCATTGCCCTTAAACATCCCTATTCAGCTTAGGATATAACTGATATATTTTTTAAGGAAGGCTTAGTCGTTGTTTGGAAGGCTATGATTTTCTAAAATCCCAAATAGTGGATGAAGTGGATAACCCTAGTGGAGTGGTGGTATAATACCAACTACCACACCTCTCTAAAGACTACCCCATTCAAGGATTTGTATGAGTTTCCTCCTTCACAAGTACCACTAGGCTCCCTACCCCACCTAGTGCACACTCTAGTGGGTCAGTGTATAGCTTAAAGGCAAAACATTTTACTGATTTTGAAAGAAAATTTGCATCAGGCTCAAACCCATATGAGATTTTATGTGAATAAAAACATAACAGATAGAAACTTACAAGAAAGTGATTTGGTCTATTTGAAGGTACAACCATGCAGACAAGCTTCAGTAGTGGTTTGAAAAAATTAAAGCTTAGTTCCAATTTTATGGACCTTACAAGGTCCTACAGAAGATAAGGTCAGTCGCTTACCGATTAGAGCTCCTTTCAGGTTCACAAGTTCATCATGTTTTCCATATATCGTAGATGAAGAAGAGGGTTGCACCAGCAATGATTCCCGAACAAAAACCTCCACTCTGTGATGAGACTGGTTGAGTTTTGGTCCAGCCTTTAGCCATCTTGCAATGGAAGATAATCAAAACTGCGTCGCTGCAGTGAAGGTGCTGATTCAGTGGACAAATTTGGGGCCGGATGAGACCATATGGGAAGACTAGGGTTACATACATAGTCAATTTCAAAAATTTTATCGCTCAATTGAAAACTTGAGGACAAGGTCGATTTGGAAGATAAGGGTGACAATCTAAATACACAACACAAAATTTTTCTCGCTAGTCGAATATAGTAAATTATAATATCGTATTCACAGGGATTGGGGTTAAACAATATTATCGCAGTTTGTAGCAAAATTGCTATCAAGATGATCGATAATTGAGGTTTATGTGATTAAATTAAAATCAACTAAGAATCTAAACTATTGGCTAACGATAATCGACACAAGTAATAAGTAAATGAAGATATCAATTGGGAGAAGATATGGTTGATGGGATAGATGCAAGATAAATGTTTGAGATTTAACTCTAGATAATTCACTTCTAATGTTCAAGTGAGTCTCTCGAATTCATTTGGTTATTAGTTCAATTGATTAGTAGAAACTCCTATCTCAATTAAGTCTCAACCTCACAAGATGAACCAATTTTAAGCACGTGAAGATATGAAAGAATTCGTAGTGGATTGGTATTTAGGAGAACCTCTCTTGATTATCCTCCTAACTAAGTTTAATCAACAATTCAACTAGCCTCTTCCGATTTCTAAGAAGAATTAATGACTCCAACCAACAAAATATGATGCACAAATATCACAAGTTATGCCTCTCTCGATTACATTAACTAGTGAATATAGATGCAACGATTGAAACATAAAAAATGATTCAATACATAAAAACTAGAGTTAATTATCCACAAACAAGTATCAAGACACCAAATCCATAAACCCCAAAGAAAATACTCCATGGATATGGAGTAATTCATCACAACAATGTTTAAGTTAAACAATCCAAACTCTTATCTTGAGTGAGGATTGAATGATGAAATCCTTGAGCTTTTGATTCTTACCCTTCTCCTTGGCTTCCTTAGGTCTAAGATGTGTCAAAGTCCCAAAAATACCGTTTTCCATGTATTTATACTAAGTAGTGTCGGGCCCGGATGAAAATACCTTTTCTTACACGAATTTGGAAAATACTTTGTAAATAAGCACATGCACGCATGGGGCGACGCGCCAGGAGAGGAGCTAGTGGGGATTTCCAGAGAGCTTGCAATTTGACAGGAGCAGGATTTTGGGTAGCTGCGGCATGCCACTTACTCAATCCTTTTTGACAAGAGCAATTTGACAGGAGTCTGCCTTTTTGTTGGTTTTTGAAGTCCAGACGTGGTTCTCAACCCCCGAACGCAATCCCAACTTACTCCCTTGGGCTTTTACTCTGACCCCTCCTAAGCCATCTATTGAAGAAGCTCCAAAGCTAGAACTAGAGCCCTTCCCGTGCTATGCTTATTTGGGGAACTCTGAGACATTGGCAATAATTATCTCATCCAGCTTGACTAATGTACAAGAAGAAAAATTGCTCAGAGTACTTCGCGAGCATAAAACGGCTATAGGGTGGACAATTGCGGACATCAAGGGAATAAGTCCATCATTTTGCATGCATAAAATCTTTCTAGAAAATGTACAATGCCCCAGTGTTGAGCAGCAAAGGAGATTCAATCCCATTATGAAAGAAGTCATGAAGAAGGAAGTAATTAAATGGTTCAATGTATGCATTGACTTTCCTATCTCTGACAACAACTGGGTAAGACCAGTGTAATGTGTGCCTAAAAAGGGAGGGATGACTGTTGTTGAGAATAAGAAAATGAGCTAATTCCTACTCGGAATGTGATGGGGTGGAGAGTTTGCATTGACTATAGAATGATCAACAAAGCAACCCGCAAGGACCACTTCCCACTTCTATTCATTGACCAAATGTTGGACGAATTCGGGGCATGAATATTATTGCTTCCTTGATAGTTATTCTAGGTATAACCAGATTGTCATATGTCAAAAGGATCAGGATTAGACCACTTTTACTTGTCCTTGTGGCACTTTCACCTTCAAGAGAATTCCGTTTGGTCTTTGTAATGCACCAGCCACTTTCCAGAGATGCATGATGCCTTTTTTCACCGATATGGTGGAAAAATTTGTGGAAGTCTTTATGGATGATTTTTGAGTCTTTGGGTCTTCTTATGATGGTTGTTTGAAGAACTTGAGCAAGGTGTTAGACCGTTGTGAAGAGACAAATTGAGTGTTGAATTGGGGAAAAAAATTCTATTTTATGGTGCAGAAGTCATCGTGTTGGGTCACAGAATGTCTAGGAGCGGCACTGAAGTTGATAAGGTGAATGTGGAGGCGGTTGAAAAATTACCTCCACCCATTTCTGTGAAGGGTGTCCGAAGTTTCTTGGGACGCGTGAGGTTCTATCGGTGCTTTATTAAGGATTTTTCAAAAATTGCTACTTCTTTTGTGCAGGTTGATTGAAAAGGATATAACTTTCAATTTTGATGACGCTTGCCTGAAGGGATTTAAAGAGCTCAACAAAAAGTTGGTGGTTGCTCCCATTATTGCGGCACCGAATTGGTCCTTACCGCTTGAACTTGTATGTGATGCAAAAGACCATGCTATTGGTGCAGTGCTAGGACAGAGGAAGGACAATATGTTTTATTCCATATACTATGCAAGTAAGACTCTTGATGATGCACAACTGAATTACACCACCACTGAAAAAGGAGTTGTTGGCCGTTGTGTGGGCCTTTGAGAAATTTCGGGCATACTTGGTGGGATCAAAAGTCATAGTCCATACCGATCATTTAGCAATAAGGTATCAATTTACAAAAAAAAAAGAATCCATGGCTAGATTGATGTGTTGGGTTTTGTTGTTGCAGGTGTCGCAACCTTTTTTCTCGCGAAACCGAGTTTCGACATGTGACAACTCTTTTAAGGAAGTAAAAGAGGAGATTCACCACCTAACAGTTTAAGGTGAGTTAGGGTACCTATTTGCATATGACTCAGGTTTGACTAGTTTGCATCACCAGAAATCGGGTAAGGGTTCGAAATTACCTCGAAGAGAAGGTGTTAGGCACTCTTCGAGGTCCACAATTGTGGGTCCCGGATGAACTTGAATTTTATAAATTAGTCAGATAAACAAAGACGAGAAATCAAGAAGTTTGAGAAATTTTATTATTAAAAGACTTTGAGTAAATACAAACACTTGATTCAAATATAAAAAAGGAATAAGATGGGGTCCTAAGTTTTTTAGCCTAAAATATCACCTCATGCAACATAAATAATATTTCGTAACACCCTCAAGATGGGGTGTTACTCGTATTATTCAGCGGGCACATGCTATCATCTCCTGCTACCTGATTACTATCTTTAAGTTATTACCTAAAGCGCACTAGTTCAATTATAAGTCGTGCCTTATGCGTGTACTACCCGTCCCATACCTATGGTCCAGGAGGCATTGAACCTCTATTTTGGGTGGTTCTAGACTTTACTTAGGCTGCTAAGAAAATATCAAAACTAGGAGACAATTCAAACAAATAGGACTGCACTTAAAGACAGTTAAAGGCTCAAGTTAGCCTCCGCAATTAGATTTCTACGTTAGGCAATAGTTTCAGAATTTGGGAAAATTGAAGTCATTAATCTCTATAGACATGGCTTCTGTATTATCTGATCCAAATATGCAAGCAGTTTTAGATGCGGGGTGCCAATTTAGACCTATGATTTTTAAATTACCAGTTTGTGAGTATCTGATACTGCTAAATTGTTATTAAGGTTATAAATTATAAGTTAATATAACTAATAGGCATGATCTCTAAGTAGTTTACACAGTAAGGGACAATAAAAATTGTTGGAAATGCTCAGAATTAAATATGTTGTCTAATAGTGGCGTGACTAAGCAATAGACATCGCTTGAAACACCCAGTATCAGTACTTTAGAGCGAGTAGTAATAACCTATAGGCATGATTTCTTAAGATTGGCGATTGGAACCAACTTTTTTTATATTTAGCTCCTATAGACATGTTTTCTAGGTGCAATAGCAAATTAAATAATTAAAATCCTATAGGCATGATATCTAATGAACATGGTGCAAATTGAAGAGCAGTTATTGGCATTTATTTTCTATAGGCATGTTGTCTAGAAACACATAGCAGTAGACTTGGGAATAAATAGAGCACCTATGCTTTGATAGCATACAAGTGGTGTGAGTGTGTGCTTTCCCTAATGGCATGATTTCTGATAGTGCATATATAGCAAGTTGGATAGCAAATAGATCACATAAATCCTATAGGCATGCTTTCTACCCTTTTCACGCAGGCATTAGAATATACCCATTTCCCAATTTCGCTAACACCCCAATTGTTTATTACAGACCCAATAATAAATGTAATTACAAAAGTTGTATAAGCAATAATAGCAGGCCCAAAGCAGGCCCAAAGAGATACCCAACATTATCAGGCCTTCAACTAAACTCTTTCTACACCAATTAGCAGACCCAGATCCCAATAGGGACTATATTCATCCGCATAGCCCGGAAACCATAGAGGAAATCAAACCAAACCAAACAGCCGTAGATTGACCATATGATCCAGAAACTAATTTGTACATTCAACAAACAGAAGGAGGACAAAACTGAGTGTCAAAGTTAGCTCTGTAACGATCCGGCAGGTTGTTTCGTGAGATTAGCCCCGTTTCCCCCATTTCTATTTTATCATATATTTCTTAGCCTGTTTATGTTGTGTTAGGTCAGTTGATCTGGGTTCGAAGTGGTCGTGGTGAGAACAGTGGCACTTAGCCTCTTAAAGTAACATAATAGTTGAAAAGTCAAACTGAGAGTTGAATTATTGGTAAACGATCTCAGAATGCGGATTTTATGGCTCGAATAGCTTCGTTAGGTGATTTGGGACTTAGGAGTGTGTTCGGAATGAAGTTTTTATGTCCGGTGTAGAATTAGGCTTAAATTGGCAAAAGTTAGTTTTTGGCGATTTCCGGCCGACAGTGGGAAATAAACTATAGGGGTCGAAATGGAATTCTGATAGTTGGAACAGGTTTGTAATGTCATTTTGGGTATGCGTGCAAATTTTCAGGTCAATAGGATGTGTTTTGGTTGGTTTCGGCATCATTGGCAAAATTTAGAAGTTTTAAAGTTCATAGGTTTGAATTTGATGTAATTTGGTATTTCGAAGGCTCGACTAAGTTTGAATGATGCTATGGCGTGTGTTGGTATATTTGGTTGGGGGCCCCAAAGGGCTCGGGATTGATTTTAGATGATTAGCGGAGGTTTGGACTTAGAAAATTTGCAGCAAATTGCCGCTGGTGAAAATCTTCTGGTGTGGCCGCACCTGCGGTAGGGGAGCCGCAGGTGCGATGTCGCAGGTGCGAAAAGAGGCTAGGAAGGAGGAATCCGCAGGTGCGAAAAAGGGATCACAGGTGTGAGAATTGGATTGTTAGTAGGATTTCGCAGGTGCGCACCTGGGACCGCAGGTGAGAGGGTTTGTCCGCAGGTGCGAATTAACTGGGCAGAGTAGTATAAAAAGTGCCTCCGCGAATATTTTGTCATTTCTTCTATTGTTGCATGCGGGTTAAGCTTGTTTGAGGGTAAATTTAAGGGAAATTCGAAGGTCTTCAGTGGAGGTATGCTCTCGGATTATAAAAATCATTTCTATGCTATTTTGTACGGATTAGGCTTGTAATTTAAAGAATTAAAGTGGAAAAAGTTGGGAAAAATGGGGAGAAAATTTGGAAATTCTTTTGGTGATTTGAGTGGGCAATTATGGTCCGATGTGGAGTTTTTGGTATGAATAGAATCGTGGGAGGATGAGGATTCTAGTGATGTAAATTTTATTGAATTCCGAGACGTGGGCCCAGGGCTCGAATGGGGCCGAATTTCGAGAATTGTGTTAAAATTTATATTTTTCGATTGGGTTTTGTTCTGTTAGCGTATATTGATGATGTTAATATGATTTTTGTTAGATTCGGAGCATTTGGGATCCAATTCGAGGGGCAAGTGCATCGCGGAGTACCTTTTAGGCTGTTTTGAGGTAAGTAACAATTGCAACTCTAAACCTGAGGGTATGACACCCTGTTATGTGATATTGTGTTGATAAATGAGGTGACACACATGCTAGGTGATGAGTGTGGGGGCGTGCACCGATAGATATTGTGACTTGGTCCGTCCCGTAGTGACTATTAAGCCGCGTATTCGATTTGAAACCTTACGACATCCTGTCTTTCAGAAGTTTATACTTGTTATGGATTGAGAGCCATGTTTGGGGCCTTGTGCCGATCTGTTTAGACCCTAAGGGGGTACTTTTACACTATTCTACCACTATCCTGATGAAACAATTGTGAACTCAGTCATGTTTCCTACTAGTTGTTATTTTCACTGTTATCACCCTAATTTGAAAACTCAGAAAAGTATTTTAGGCTGAGTCCCGTAAGTTGAGATAAACTGCCCAAGTGGCTTGTGAGGGTGACTGAGTCAGGCCGAGAGCCCAAGTATGTGGGGATAGCTATGGATCGGGCTGCATGCCGCAGCAGTATATATGTATTAGGCCAAGCGCCGAGTATGTGAGGATAGCTATGGGACGGGCTGCATGCCGCATCAATAAATATGTTATATATTATATGTGGGCCGGGCTGCACGCCGCAACAATATAGATTATATATATATATATATATATATATATATATATGGATCAGGCTGCACGCTGCAGCAATATATGTTATATATGGATCGAGTTGCACGCCGCAACAATATACATATTGGATCGGGCTGCAAGCTGCAAGCTGCAAGCTGCAATAGATATAACGCTTGGGATGAAGGAGCCCCTCCAGGATTCTGTACACCCCCAAGTAAGCGCAGTCGATTATTATATGGACCGGGCTACACGTTGCAACGTATGTTATATATGGATCGGGCTGCACGCCACAACAANGTTAATTGAGAGCATGATATACTTATAGTGGAGTCACGAGTGACTCAGAGGCTTTCCCGAGAGGCTTTATTGTGAGTGATACTGTGCCCGAGGGGCTTATATTTTATGAAAATGCTGTTTACACTCTTCTTTACACTAAGCCTCTGATAACAAATGTTGGATAAATGTTTTTATACGAGATTTTTAAATGGAAACTTGAGTTTATGAAATATTCAGAATTGTAGATTCCTGACTTGATTTATTCATTTCTACTATTATTCATTATATGGATTTACATGATTTAAATGCTCGTCACTACACTGAAGTTTATTTAGTAACATTGATTACTTACTGAGTTGGTGTACTGACGTTACTCCCTGCACCTCTGTGTGCAGATCCAGGTACCGGACCATCTCACCAGTTGATTTACGGACGAGCTTGGAGTTGTTCGAGGATTGAGGTAGCTGCTCAGCGTCCCCAGCTCACCTCCTTTCCTTCCCTCAGATCATAGTTTCTTTTTGTCTTTTGTACCTCAGAATTTTGTTGTAGCAAGTCACTATGTTGTACATTGTATTTCCAGTCTTAGATGCTCATGACAGTTGACTCCAGGTTTTGGGGAAGTGTGTATTTGTTTCATCTCATTGTGCTATTTTAAAATCTGCTAATTGTGGGAAATTATGATATATATATATTGATAGTCTGAAATGGTTGGCTAGCCTAGTTCCATGTAGGCGCCATCACGGCTGGCTTAGGATTTGGGGTCGTGACAAGTTGGCATCTGATCCTAGGTTACATAGGACTCAACGATCATGAGCAAGTTTGTAGAGTCTTGCAGATCGGTACAGAGACGTCTGTACTTATCTTCGAGACGCTACAGAACCCTTAGGAACAATCTCATTTTTCTTGAATTCTGTCGTGCCATTTGATTGGCTCTGGAAATCTAAACTTCTGTTGTGTCATTCTCTCACAGATGTTGTGGACTCGCGCCACCGATCAGGGCGATCAACCACCAACTAGACCAGTGAGGGGTCGAGGCCGCAATCAAGGCCGTGGTAGAGGTAGGGGGCCAGCCCGTGCGGCAGCCAGGGCAGTATCAGTTGATCCCCCTACTATTCAGGATCAGGTTCCCGCTGCAGATGCTCCCGCGGGACAGTCTCAGGCACCGACAATGCCTATTGTTATTCTGGGTCTTCAGGAGACCTTGGCTAAGATCTTGACTGTGTGTAATACCTTTTCTCAGGCAGTTGCCGCTGCTTCTCAGGCCGGGGGAGGCAGTCAGACTCCAGTTTCTCGGACACCTGAGCAAGCTACTCAGGGCCAGCAGACACCTGGGGTGGTTCCAGCCCGGTCAGTTTCTCCAGTTCAGGACTTCGTGGTCCCAGCTATGCTAGATGATGAGCAGCGTAGGCTGGAGAGGTTTAGTAGACTACAACCTCCAGCATTCAGTGGTGTTGAGGGAGAGGATGCCCAGGGTTTTTCGGATAAGTGTTAGAGGATGCTGTGTACTGCTAGGATTTTGGAGACCAGTGGGGTCTCATTTGCTACTTTTCAGTTTTCTGGTGCTGCTTTCAGTTGGTGGGAGTATTTTGAGAGGCGTAGGCTTGTTGGTTTAGCACCCCTTACCCGGCAGCAGTTCTCCACTATCTTCTTGGAGAAGTATGTACCCCAGTCTCACCGGGAGGAGCAGCGCAGGCATTTTGAGCAGCTGCGTTAGGGGGAGATATCAGTGACGCAGTACGAGATGCGGTTTTCGGAGTTGGCTCGTCATGCCACCGAATTGGTCCCTACTGATAGGGAGATTATTAGGAGGTTTATAGATGGTCTTACCTATCAGATCCACCTTTTCATGACCCGAGAGAGAGTATCAGATGCTACCTTCGAGTAGTTTGTTGATATTGCTCAAGATATTGAGTCAGTTCGTCGCTAGGAGCGGGTAGAGAGGGAGGCCATAAGGCCTCATGGATCAAGTGGTTCTAGTGGTGCTCCTTCCAGGGGGAGTTTCAGCATGGTAGAGGTCGTTCATTCAGGCCTCCTCGGTCAGGCCGCCCAGCCTATAGTGGTGCGTCTTCGGGGCATGGTCCTTGCGGTTTTCAGCCTGGACATTCTTCATTCGGTGCCCTTCCAGCCCAGAGTGCAACTCGAGCACCATCAGCTCAGAGTTCTCCTATGCATGGTTATCCTAATGGCCATTCTGGTGCCAAGGGTTCATTTCAGTCCCAGTCTCCAGCTCCAAGGAGCTGTTATGAGTGTGGAGAGTTCGGGCATATGAGGAGGCAGTGTCCTCATCTTCTTGGAGGCCCATCTCAGCTGGGGAGCCAACCTTCGACTTCAGCTCCAGTTACTTCACCACCCAACCAGGCATCCATGGGTGGTAGTCAGTCAGCTAGAGGTTGCCCTAGAGGGGGAGGTCGAGCAGGTGGAGGTCAGGCCCTTATGTATTCCTTTCCAGCTAGGCCAGATGCTATGGCCTCCGATGCAGTGATCGCAATTATTGTCTCAGTCAATCGCCGAGATGCTTTGGCTTTATTTGACCTGGTTCTACATATTCCTATGTTTCTTCATATTTTGCCCATTTTTTGGATATGCCCCGTGAGTCTTTAGTTACATCTATTCATGTGTCAATTCCTGTGGGCGATACTGTTGTTGTGGACCGTATGTATCGGTCGTGTACGATATCTATTGGGGGTTTGGAGACCCGAGTGGACCTACTGTTACTCATCATGGTCGATTTTTATGTGATATTGGGAATGTACTAGTTATCTCCGTGTCATGTCGTTCTTGATTGTCACGTTAAGACCGTGACCTTAGCTATGCCCGGATGTCCGAGGGTTGAGTGGAGAGGTTCTTCTGATTATGTGCCTAGCATGGTGATTTCCTACCTGAAGGCTCATCGTATGGTTGAGAAGGGTGTTTATTGTATCTGGCTTTTGTGAGGGATGTTAGTGGTGAGATCCCGCTATTGATTCGGTTCCTGTGGTCCGTGACTTTTTGAATGTGTTTCCTGTAGACCTGCCAGGCATGCCACCTCACAGGGACATTGATTTTGGTATTGACCTGGTGCCAAGCACTCAGCCTATTTCTATTCCACCTTATTGTATGGCCCCAGCGGAGCTAAAGGAATTAAAGGAGCACCTTCAGGAACTCCTAGATAAGGGGTTTGTTCGGCCTAGTGTGTCACCTTGGGGTGCACCGGTGTTGTTTGTAAAGAAGAAGGATGGTTCTATGTGTATGTGTATTGATTATCGGCAGCTGAACAAAGTTACGGTGAAGAACCGGTATGCCTTGCCTCGTATAGATGACTTGTTTGATCAGTTGCAGGGTGCCAGGGTATTTTTTAAGATTGACTTGCGTTCCGGCTATCATCAGTTAAAGATTCGGGGGCCAGACATCCCAAAGACTGCTTTCAGGACTAGATATGGTCATTATGAGTTTCTGGTTATGTCATTCGGGCTGACCAATGCCCCTGCAGCCTTTATGCACTTGATGCAGAGTGTATTCCGGCCTTATATGGTTTCTTTCGTCATCATGTTCATTGACGATATCTTGGTATATTCCCGATCTCGGGAGGATCATGAGCAGCATTTGAGAGTTGTGCTTCAGACCTTGAGAGAGAAGAGATTGTATGCAAATTTTTTGAAGTGTGAGTTATGGCTTGATTCAGTAGCATTATTGGGGCACGTGGTGTCCAGTGAGGGTATTCAGGTTGATCTGAAGAAGGTAGAGGCGATGCAGAGTTGGCCTAGACCGTCATCAGCTGCTGAGATTCGCAGTTTCCTTGGTTTGGCAGGGTATTATCGCCGTTTCGTCGAGGGGTTTTCATCTATTGCAGCGCCTATGAACAGACTGACCTAGAAGGGTGCTTAGTTCAGGTGGACTGAGGAGTGTGAGGAGATCTTTCAGAAGCTCAAGTCATCTTTGACTACAACTCTGGTATTGATTTTGCCTACGGGTTCAGGTTCTTATACAGTTTACTGTGATGCCTTGAGAGTTGGCCTTGGAGCGGTTTTGATGCAAGATGGTAGGGTGATTGCCTACGCGTCCAGACATTTGAAGGTGCACGAGAAGAATTATCCAGTGCACGATCTTGAGCTAGCAACAATTGCCCACGCCTTGAAGATTTGGCGTCATTATTTGTATGGAGTGCATTGTGAGATTTTCACTGATCACGATAGTTTGCAGCATCTGCTTAAGCAGAAGGATCTGAATTTGCGTCAGAGGAGGTGGTTGGAGATTCTCAAGGATTATGACCTCACTATCTTATATCATCCGGGGAAGGCCAATGTAGTGGCTGATGCCCTAAGTCGCAAAACAGAGAGTTTGGGGAGTTTGACCTACCTTCCAGTAGTAGAGTGACCTTTAGCACTTGATGTTCAGGCTTTAGCAGATCAGTTGGTGAGATTGGATCTATATGAGCCTCCGCGGGTATTGGGTTGTGTAGCCTCCAGGTCTTCTCTTTATGATCAGATTAGAGCATGCCAGTATGATGATCCACATTTGCTTGTTCTTCAGGACAGGGTCCGTTGCGGTGATGCCAGGGATGTGGTTATTGATGATGATGTGGTCATGAGGATCCAGGGCCAGATTTGCATGCCCAATGTGGATGGGCTTCGAGATTTGATTCTAGCTGAGGCCCATAGTTCGTGGTATTCCATCCATCCGGGTGCCGCAAAGATGTATCAGGATCTGAGACAACATTATTGGTGGAGGCGGATGAAGAGAGATATTGTTGAGTTTGTGGCTCGGTGTCTCAACTGTCACCAGGTCAAGTATGAGCACCAGAGACCAGGTGGATTGCTTCAGAGATTTGATATTCCGGAGTGGAAGTGGGAGCGAATCACCATGGGCTTCATAGTTGGAATCCCACGGACTTCGAGGAGGTTTGATGCTATATGGGTTATTGTGGATCGGCTGACCAAGTCCGCGCACTTCATTCTTGTTGGTACTACTTATTCTTCAGAGCGGTTAGTTGAGATTTATATCAGGGAGATTGTCCGATTGCATGGGGTTCCAATTTCTATCATTTCTGACAGAGGTACTCAATTTTGGAGAGCCGTACAGAGAGAGTTGGGTACTCAGGTTGAGTTGAGCACAACGTTTCATCCGCAGACCAACGGGCAGTCGGAGCATACTATTCAGATTTTAGAGGATATATTACGTGCATGTGTCATTGATTTTTGGGGTTCATGGGACCAATTTCTACCACTTATGGAGTTTGCATATGATAATAGTTATCAGTCGAGTATCCAGATGGCTCCATATGAGGCGTTATATGGTAGGAGTTTCAGATCTCCGGTTGGTTGGTTTGAGCCGCGCGAGGCTAGGCTATTGGGCACAGACTTGGTTCAGGATGCGCTGGGTAAGGTGAAGTTGATTCAAGAGCGGCTTCGCACGACATATTATAGGAAGATGAGTTATGCGGACTGGAAGGTCCAAGATGTGTCTTTTATGGTTGGGAGAAGGTACTGCTGAAGATGTCACCCATGAAGGGTGTTATGAGGTTCGGGAAGAGGGTAAAGTTGAGTCCCCCGTTTATTGGGCCTTTTGAGGTGCTTCAGAGGGTTGGGGAGGTGGATTATAGACTTGCCATGCCTCCCAGCTTATCGAGTATTCATCCGGTGTTACATGTTTTGATGCTCCGGAAGTATGTTGGTGAACCGTCTCATGTTTTGGACTTCAGCATGGTTCATCTCGAGGGTGATATGTCATATGAGGTAGAGCCAGTGGCTAGTTTAGGTCGTCATGTTAGAAAGCTGAGGTATAAGGATATAACTTCAGTAAAGGTTCAGTGGAGAGGACAACCGGTGGTGGATGCCACCCGGGAGATCGAGCGGGAGATGCAGGATAGGTATCCTCACTTATTCAAGACTCCAGGTATGTTTCTAGACCCGTTCGAGGACGAACGTTTGTTTAAGAGGGGGAGGATGTAACGAACCGGCCGGTCGTTTCGTGAGATTAGTCCCGTTTCCCCCATTGTGTTTTATCATATATTGCTTAGCCTGTTTATGTTATGTTGTGTCAGTTGGTTTGGGTTCAGAGTGGTCGTGGTGAGAACAGAGGCACTTAGCCTCTTAAAGTAGCCTAATAGTTGAAAAGTCAAATTGAGAGTTGACTTATTGGTAAATGACCTCAGAATGCGGATTTTATGGCTCGGATATCTTTGTTAGGTGATTTGGGACTTAGGAGTGTGTTCAAAATGAAGTTTTCATGTCCGGTGTAGAATTATGCTTGAATTGGCGAAAGTTAGTTTTTGGTGATTTTCGGTAGGTAGTGGGAAATAGGCTATAGGGGTCGGAATGAAATTCCGACAGTTGGAAAAGGTTCGTAATGTCATTTTGGGTATGCGTGCAAATTTTCAGGTCAATCAGATGTGCTTTGGTTGGTTTCAGCATCATTGACGAAATTTAGAAGTTTTAAAGTTCATAGGTTTGAATTTGATGTAATTTTGGTGTTTTTGTGTTTCTTTGGTGTTTCGAAGGCTTGACTAAGTTTGAATGATACTATGGGGTGTGGTGGTATTTTTGGTTGGGGCCTCGAGGGGCTCGAGATTGATTTCAGATGGTTAGCGGAGGTTTGGACTTAGGAAATTTGCAGCAAATTGCTGCTGGTGAAAATCTTCTAGTGTGGCCGCGCCTACGGTAGGGGAGCCGCAGGTGCGATGCCGCGGGTGAGAAAAGAGTCTAGGCAGGAGGAATCCGCAGGTGCGAATCATGGGCCGCACCTGCGAAGCCGCAGGTGCGGAAAAGGGATCGCAGGTGCGAGAATTGGACTGTTAGTGGGATTTCGCAGGTGCGCACCTGGGACTGCAGGTGCGAGTCCGCAGGTGAGAGGGTTTGTCCGCGGGTGCGGATTAACTGGGCAGAGCAGTATAAAAAGTGCCTCCGCGAATATTTTGTCATTTCTTTCATTGTTGCATGCGGGTTAAGTTTGTTTGAGGGCAAATTGAAGGGGGAATTCGAAGGTCTTCACTGGAGGTAAGTTCCCGGATTATAAAACTCATTTCTATGCTATTTTTTACGGATTAGGCTTGTAATTTGAATATTTAAATTGGAAAAAGTTGGGAAAAATGGGGAGGAAATTTGGAAATTCTTTTGGTGATTTGAGTGGGCAATTATGGTCCGATTGTGGAGTTTTTGGTATGAATAGAATTGTGGGAGGATGATGATTCTAGTGATATAAATTTTATTGAATTCTGAGACGTGGGCCCGGGGCTCGAATTTGGCCGAATTTCGAGAATTGTGTTAAAATTTATATCTTTCGACTGGGTTTTGTTCCGGTAGCGTATATTGATGGTGTTAATCTGATTTTGGTTTGATTCAGAGCATTTGGGAGCCAATTTGAGGGGCAAGCAAATCGCAGAGTAGCTTTTGGGCTGTTTAAGATAAGTAACGATTGTAACTCTAAACCTGAGGGTATGACACCCTGTTATGTGATATTGTGTTGATAAATGAGGTGACGACATGCTAGGTGACGAGTGTGGGGGTGTACACCGATAGGGATTGTGACTTGGTCCATCCCGTAGCGACTATTAAGCCGCGTATTCGATTTGAAACCTTACGACATCCTGTCTTTTAGAAGTTTATACTTGTTATGGGCTGTGAGCCATGTTTGGGGCCTTGTGTCGATCTGTTTAGACCCTCAGGGGTATTTTCATGTTTGGGGCCTTGTGCCGACCTGTTTAGACCCTCAGGGGGTACTTTTACACTATTCTACCACTATCTTGATGGAACAATTGTGAACTCAGTCATGTTTCCTACTTGTTGTTATTTTCACTGTTATCACCCTTCTTTGAAAACTCTGAAAAGTATTTTGGGCTGAGTCCCGTAAGTTGAGATAAGCTGCCCAAGTGGCTTGTGAGGGTGACTGAGTTAGGCCAAGAGCCGAGTATGTGAGGATAGCTATGGATCGGGCTGCACTCCGCAACAGTATATATGTGTTAGGCCGAGCGCCGAGTATGTGAGGATAGTTATGGGACGGGCTGCACGCCGTAACAATATACATGTTATATGTTATATGTGGGTCGGGCTGCACGCTGCAGCAATATAGATTATATATATATATGGATCGGGCTGCATGCCGAAACAATATATGCTATATATGGATCGGGCTGCACGCCGCAACAATATACATATTGGATCAGGCTGCACGCCTCAGTAGATATAGTGCTTGGGCTGAAGGAGCCCCTCCTGGAGTCTGTACATCCCAGTGAGCGCAGTCGACTATTATATGGATCGGGCTGCACGCCACGGCGTATGTTATATATGGATCGGGTTGTGTTATATATATATATATATATATATATATATATATATATATATGTAGTGGAGCGGGCTGCCCGCCACAAAATTTGTGTGTGATCATGGTACTTGTTGATTACGAGTGTTAAGTGAGAGCATGATATACTGATAGTGGAGTCACGAGTGATTGAGAGGCTTTCCCGAGAAGCTTTATTGTGAGTGATACTATGCCCGAGGGGCTTTAATTTTATGAAAATTCTGTTTACACTCTTCTTTACACTGAGCCTCTGATAACAAACGTTTTTATACGATATTTTTAAATGAAACCGAAGTTTATGAGATATTCGGAATTGTAGATTCCTGACTTGATTTATTCATTTCCACTATTATTCATTATATGGATTTACATGATTTAAATGCTCGTCACTACACTCAAGTTTTTAGTAACATTGATTACTTACTGAGTTGGCGTACTGACGTTACTCCCTGCACCTCTATGTGCAGATCCAGGTACCGGACCATCTCACTAGTTGATTTCTGGATGAGCTTGGAGTTGTTCGAGGATTGAGGTAGCTGCTCAGCTTCCCCAGCTCACCTCCTTTCCTTCCCTCAGATCATAGTTTCTTTTGGTCTTTTGTACCTCAGACTTTTGTTGTAGCAAGTCACTATGTTGTACATTATATTTCAGTCTTAGATGCTCATGACAGTTGACTCCAGGTTTTGGGGAAGTGTGTATTTGTTTGATCTCATTCTGCTATTTTATAATCTGCTAATTGTTGGAAATTATGATATATATATATATATATATATATTGATAGTCTGAAACGGTTGGCTAGCCTTGTTCCATGATAGGCGCCATCACGGCTGGCTTAGGATTTGGGGACGTGACAAGCTCAGATCTTAGTAGTAAAGAGAATGGCCAAGGAACCTCAAGCCCTAGTGTGTCAGAGTTCACAAGGGTCTCGAATGGACCCCGAGCAGTGCTCACACTAGGGAGGTCAATATAGAAAGTCTTAGTGGCCTTGGCTTTCAGTCGGCCTAGAGTTACAGATTCAGAGTAGTCTAGGTAACCAATAAGAGTGAAAGAATAGTGATTAAGGGACAGAGTGTGGATATATGCACTTATGTTTTAAAAAAAGATAGACATATCAAAGTTATCTAAAACATAGAATATGCTAGTTAAGGAGGTCAACAAGAATTAGAAGCATGTTGCTATTACAGGTTTAACACTTAGTAGGAAGTACATATTGGCAGAAAAACACATTGAGAGAGTTAGAGGAAAATCAAGTTTTCTGAGATTACAAGATTAGCATACAAAGGTGCATAATACAAAACAAGTCTGAGTAAAGTACTAGCTTAACATGTTTAGAGTTGAAGGGTCCAAATCATGCTGAATATCCATCACAACACCAGAAAGTAGACATGCCAATTTATCTCTAAAGCAAATAGTCTCAAACATTGTAAAGAAACACTGATTAAGATAGGCACCCTAAATGTCCCAAACAATCAGTAAGGCTATGTAATCAAGAAAACAAAGACATACAAAGTGACACAAATAGGGGAGCGAGTCATAGTTAATAGTGAAGGTCTTGATACATATTGGAACACATTACAGAGGGAATTCATAACAGAGTAGGAAAACAAGCTCATGTCAAACAGTAAGTGTAAGCATCTAGTTTCCCAAAACATTAGGCTAAATGATCTTAAGAAGGTCTAAATTATTCAAGTGAAGCATATTCAAATAACATATCTCGAAACTATGAAGTTTAGGTAAAAATCAAATGCTAAAGAGGTTGAGATCATAATACAAGTTCAAAGCTAGCAGAGTTACCCATGAAAGTAGCCCCAGAACACATTAAGCCATGAATTTCAAAAGTATGCAACCCATAAACATAATAATGAAATTGTAAAGGCCAAGTAACTTACCAGTTAAGTGGAAAACAAGAAAGAACAAAATTCCACAGTATTCTGAATATTAACACAGAGCAAGAACCCAGAATATTAGTGTGTCAAAAGTTCCCAAGGGCTTCAAATGAACCCTGGGTAATGCTCGCACTACGAAAATTTGAAAAATTGAATTTCGGTAGCCTTGGATTTCAGCGGGCAAGAACCGGAGTATAGAACAAGAGAATCAGAGAACAAAGAGCAATAACTTCAATTTTTAGTGGAAGTTTTACGAGTAAAGGCCTGTCCAAAAGGGGAATGGGGAGGGGTTTATATAGTAGTAGAAGTTGAAAGAACAAATATGGAAAATAATCCATTAAGCACAAATAAGGAAAGAGAATATCATAAACAAATCAAAATCAGAAAGGGATATGGAGAGACTCAAACCCTAATTGGGTTCAACCGTCTGAAAATCGAACCAAGAGCGTAAATCGCTCTTTATTGAGCGTATATAGACAGAAAACTGCCTAAGATCAAAAGATCCAAGTCGTTCCAGTCCGATCTAGGAAGTGATGCTTGCCAAAGTTAGGCAAGCACCTAAGTAATACCATAAATGAACGACCAATAGTGGAGAAGATGAATAAGGTAAGTGAATCAGTGATTGATTCAATTTTAGAGCCAGAATTGGAGAAGTTGAGATTGTAGCAGCTAGGGTTCGTAGAAGAAGAGAGGGGAAGATTCAAAGGCGGAGTTTGAGATGAAATGGTAGGGTTTTGGGGTGGGGATATAAGGAGAAGTAGGGAAAATATTGTGAGTTGTTGATCACTTTTTGATCAACGGCTGGTATTTGAGAAGAGTTAGGTCGGACTGGGTTGGGAATTAGGGGTGTTTGTTTTGGTATAGGGTTAGTGGGCCAAGGGTTTTGGGGTAATTGAGCTGAGGTCTTGGTAGTTTGGGTCCGAAAATTGGTTTAAATCTGGGCCAACTTTTAAAAATAAAGAAATTAAGGAAAAATTGATTAATAAAATAGCTAAATAGGTGTTAAAAATATTATTTAATCCAATAAGTACTTTAAAATAATAGGTGAAGGTTGTAAACATGTTAAAAGTTATTTTAAACTCTAACTAAAATAATAAATACAATTAATTGCAAAGTGTAGGCCATTATTGTAAAAAATGTGTAATTAGCATAAAAAATGCAAATGTAATTATAGAAAATGAAGTAAAATATTATAAAACATAAATGTGGGTTTAAATAATAAATTTGGACGATTAAGTCATCTCAAAATAATTTAAAGGATAATTACTAGATATTTATATAATAAAAATGTAAAAAGAAATTAATTTGAGCTTTAAAAATTATGAAAAATTATAGAAAATGCTTGTATAGGTTTGTAAACTAACTAATGATGAAAACATTCTATTTTTAAAGTATATATATGTATTTTAAAAATATGAGAAAAAATTGGGTATCAACAGCTGCCCCTCTTTACCCGGAAATGATGAAAGAGTTGTTGGGTAAAGAAATGATGAGCAATTTTGACCGAATGGGGTGATTTAAAAAATGGAGGCCGAACCCTGGTTCCTGAGTTTCCTACATATCCCTGGTATTACGGAAACTAGACCGTGTGTAGTTCTGGATCCATAGGTGAACTGAACCGATGGAGTTGTTATAGGAATGGTCGTGTGTTTCGGAAAAGAGTTTTTTGGGGGTAGGACAATATCAAATGAATTTGCTCGAAATCATGAGTGTGAATCTGAGAATCTATGGGCGTATTTCAAAATGAGCATTTGAATGGTTTTCAAGTGAAAATAGGTAACTGATGGTGGTTGGCTGCGTTTGAAACAATTACGGGATGTGAACATTGAACGAAAACTGGAGTGAAAATTGATCCCGTTAAGAGAACGGTTACCTCCTAGATTACCTACAAAACTTAAACACAATGCATGCAAGTATATATGGGATTATTGCGAGGATTTAAACATGATGCAAATTCCCTTTGGACCATGAAAGTTGTCTTTGGACGGTGCAAATGATGTCCTCAGACCATGACGTCCTGGGCCATAAATCATGTGATAAGGGATTCGCAGGCCATGAAATGGTATTCTCGGGCCATCAAAATGGTGCCTCTGAATCATGATGCCTTTGAATAATGATGTGCAATATTGAGAGATCCTTAGCCATGGCATGGTGTCTCCCCGCTATGAGGATGATGCCCTTGGACTATGACACCTTTGGATGAAATGGTGATGTTTCAGCCCATGATCTCCCCTCTACGAGGATGGTGCCCTTGGACTATGACGCCTTTGGATGAAATGGTGATGTTTCAACCCATGATATGCAAAGACATTATGCTTGGTCATATGCAAAGCGAAACAAGACAGAGCTTAGTCTTGTGTAAGATTGGGGCAGTGCTTAGCCCCGAGCAAATAGAAAATAGTGCTAGGTTTCAAATACCATAATGGAGGCAAAATTTGTATTATGCTAGGATAAGGTGATGCCTAGCCTTAGACAATTGAAGAGGCAGTACTTAGCCTGATGCAAGAAGAGGAGACAATGCTTAGTCTCGATGCACGGAAAGGCCGAGCTTAATCTTATGCAATTTAGGGAGGCAATGCTTAGCTTCATGCAAGAATAGGAGACAGTTATTAGTCTCATGCAATTAAGAGACAATGCTTAGTCTCATGAAATTTAGGAGACAATTCTTAGTCTCATGAAAGGAAATAAAATGCTTAGCCTTATGCAATTAGGGAGACAGTGCTTAGTCTCACGCAACTTAGGAGACAGTGATTAGTCTCATGCAAGGAAAGGAAATGCTTAGCCTTATGCAATTAGGGAGACAGTGCTTAGCCTCATGTAATTTAGGATACAATGCTTAGTCTCATGCAATTTAGGAGACAATGCTAAGTCTCATGCAAGAAAAGGCAATGCTTAGCCTAATGCAATTAGGGAGACAACGCTTAGTCTCATGCGATTTAGGAGACAATGCTTAGTTTCATGCAAGGAACACAATGAGTGAGAAAGCAGAGTATTTCTTAGCTGGAGACATGTTTGCGTTTTGCAACTTCTTCCACTGTGAAGATAGTGATTTTGATGTGTGTACGTAATTTTGAATGTTCATTGTACTTGCATCCAAAGAAAATCGTGAGTTTTGCGGGGAAGGTTGGTTCGTGCCTTGATTTGCTTTTGTTCTCTTCTTGAGATCCTGTTCGAGTTACCCTGGGTAGCATCTGGCTGTTTATAAAGTTTTTGAGAAAAATATGCGTGCATTTGATGAATGTAGTTAATTAAAATATAATATTATGAAATATCAAGTAAGTTAGATGAACCAATGATTGTGACACTTTTAGAGACATTGCGACTTCCTTGCATTAGAATTTTAAGGGTCCTCCTCAAAATTCTGCCCCAGTTTAATAAGCAATTCTTTAACTGTTCTGCATATGATGAAGTTGGAGGGACTTGCTCCGAAATTTTAAGGGTCCTCCTCAAAATTCTGCCCTAGTTTTTGACCATGGTAAAAATGAAGATTTTATTGAGATGTGACCGAACCCACAAGGCTGCCTACGTATCCCCTCTTAAACAAGAATCAGGTCAAGCGTTGTTCAGTCACATCAGATGAAAAAATGTAAACAATCTAAACATAATATCTTTTGACTGCGTCTGAGTTGATAGGTTTTGGCCAAATGTTTCCGTCCATTTATGCAAGTATGAGTGCTCCTCCTGTTAGTACTCTGGGAACCATGTAGGGTCCCTGCCAATTAGGTGAAACTTTCCCTTTGGCTTCATCCTGATGCGGGAAGATCCGCTTCAGCACCAACTGTCCCAGTGTGAACTATCTAGGTCTGACCCTTTTGTTGAAAGCTCTAGAAATTTTGTTCTGGTAAAGTTGAACATGGCATACCGCATTCATTCTCTTCCCATCGATGAGAGCCAATTTTTCAGAGTGACTTCATATCCATTCTACATCACTAAGTTCAGCTTCTTGTATGATTCTTAAAGAAGGAATTTCGACTTCGGAGGGAATAATAATTTCAGTACTGTAGACCAGCAAGTAGGGGGTTGCCCTGGTTGATGTGCGAACTGTGGTACGATATCCCAATAAGGCAAATGGTAAATTCTCGTGCCATTGTTTGTGATTATCTACCATATTTCTCAATATTTTCTTGATGTTCTTGTTGTCGGCCTCCACAACTCCATGCATTTGAGTCCTGTATGTTGTGGAATTTATGCTTAATCTTGAAGGTTTCACACATAGATTTCATTAAGTCACTGTTAAGGTTAGCGGTGTTGTCGGTGATAATGGATTCTGGCACCCCGAATCGGCAAACAATACTATCCTAACAAAATCTGCGATGACTTTCTTAGTTACAGCCTTGTAAGATTCAACTTCAACCCATTTTGTGAAATAGTCTATAGCCACTAGAATGAACCTGTGCCTATTTGAAGCGGCGGGTTTGATCAGACTGATGACATCCATTCCCCAAGCGGAGAAAGGACAAGGTGCACTTGTTGCATTAAGTTCATTTGGTGGCACTCGTATCATATCCGCATGTACTTGGCATTGATGACACTTTTGGACATACCTGATGCAGTCCGTTTCCATAGTCATCCAAAAATATCCTGCTCTTAATATCTTCTTAGCTAAAACAAAACGTTCATGTGTGGTCCGCAAGTTTCGGTATGTATCTCTTCGAGCGGTTTTGAAGCTTCCTTGGCGCCAACACACCGTAATAATTCCAGATCTGGAGTCCTTATGTATAGAATTCCTCAACTTTGGAAGAAATGGTTGGAAACTTTTCAGAGTGTGCATTTCTGAGTATGATTTGCATGCTTCGGGTATTCTCCTTTTGCCGAGTATTCTTTGATCTCATGGAACCACAGATTCCCATCAGTTTCTTCTTCAATATGAGCACAATAAGGTGGCTGGTTATGGATCCCTACTGGAATAGGGTGGATGAAATTCTTGTTTGGGTGTCGTATCATGGAAGATAGCGTGGCCAATGCATCTGCGAACTCATTCTGGATTCTCGGAATATGTTTGAACTCTATCTTTGTGAATATTTTCATCAACTTTTGCACATAGTACAAATACAGTAATATTTTGGTATTCTTTGTAGCCCATTCTCCTAGAACCTGATGTACAAAAAGGTCTGAATCACCCATTACCAGCAATTATTGAATGTTCATGTCAATGGCCAACTTGAGCCCCAAGATGCAAGCCTCATATTCTGCCATATTACTAGTACACGAAAATTTGAGTTTTGCGGATACCGAATAGTGTTGATCTATCTCTGATGCTAGAACTTCTCCAATACCCACTCCTTTGAGATTTGCAGCCCCATCGAAGGACATCCTCCAACCGTCGTATGTTTCAGTGATATCTTCCCCTACAAATGATACTTCTTCATCGGGAAAATACGTTTTCAGCGGTTCGTATTCTCCTCCTACAGGGTATTCTGCCAGATGATCTGCTAATGCATGTCCCTTGATCGCTTTCTGAGTTACATAGACGATGTCAAATTCACTCAATAGTATATGCCATTTTTTCAACTTCCCTGTAGGCATGGGTTTTTGGAAAATGTATTTTAGAGGACCCATCCTTGATATGAGATATGTGGTGTAGGCACAGAAGTAGTGCCTCAACTTTTGATCTATCCATGTCAGAGCACAACAGGTGCATTCCAGTAAAGAATACCGTGCTTCATAGGGTGTGAAATTCTTACTTAGATAGTATATGGATTTCTCTTTTCTTCCTATCTCATCGTGTTGTCCCAAGACTCAACCGAAAACCCCGTCCAATACGAACAAATAGAGTAGCAGAGGTCTCCCAAGTTTCGGGGGGACAAGGACTGATGGTGTGGACAAATATTCCTTGATTTTTTCAAAAGATTTCTGACATTCTTCAGTCCAACTTGTTGCGGCATCCTTCTTCAACATTTTTAAAATTGGTTCACAGATCACAGTTGACTGCGGTATGAAACGGATGATGTAGTTGAGACACCCTAAGAAACTCATCACATCTTTCTTGTTCTTTGGAGGTGGAAAATCCTGGATGGCCTTGACCTTTGAAGGTTCTAACTCAGTTCCTCGGCGGCTAATGTTGAATCCTAACAACTTTCCAGTAGGGACCCCAAAAGCACATTTTGCGGGGTTCAGTTTCAAATTATACCTTCGAAGTCGTTCAAAGAACTTCCATAGGTCTACTATGTGATCTGTACCCTTCTTAGATTTTATGATGACGTCATCCATGTAAACTTCTATCTCCTTGTGTATCATGTTGTGGAAAATGGTTTTCATGGCCCTCATATAAGCAGCTCCAGAATTCTTCAGGCCGAACGACATCATTTTGTAGCAGTATACTCCCCATGGAGTAATAAAGGCTCCATCTTCTTCATCCATGCAGATATGATGATATCCCGCGAAGAAATCCACAAAAGACTGAAGTTCATCCTTGGCACCATTGTCGATCAGTATGTGTATATTGGGAAATGGGAAATCATCTTTAGGAATTGATCTGTTTAAATCTCGATAGTCGACAGATTCTCTGACTTTCCCACCCTTCTTCGGAACTGGCACGACATTAGCTAACCAGGTTGGATATTCAACCACTATGAGAACCTTAACTTTGATATGCTTGGTGACTTCCTCTTTTATTTTCAGACTCATATCGGGCTTGAACTTTCTGAGCTTCTGCTTTACAGGCGGACACATAGGGTTGGTAGGCAGTTTATAAGCCACTATAGATGTTCTCAAACCAGTCATATCATCATAAGACCATGCGAAAATATCCTCATATTCCTTCAGGAAGCGGATGTACTCTTCTTTCTCTGACGGTAACAGATAAATGCTTACACGAGTTTCCTTGACTGTTTCGGAATCTCCCAAATTGACTATCTCGGTTTCATCCAAATTGGACTTAGTCTTGTTCCCAAATATTCCACTTCTTTGACAATTTCCTTAGGTATTATATCTTCTTCTTCTATTTCCTCTGAATCACTATCCTTATGTTGCATTGTCTCATTACATGTCATAGTTGTAGGTTCATCAGGATAAGTAATAATAACGCTGTAGAATGAAAATGTAAAGGATAATAATAAATACGAAAACAACAAACATTGATAAATACTAAAACGTCAAACAAACACAGTTTTAACGATCTAAACAATCATTTCAAAGCAAAATGATTAAAACAAAATACTGAAAAATGTCTTAAAATGCCCATAAAATTGTTTTCAAAGTAAATGATGCTAATTGCCAGGCTACCCAGGAACTCGACGGGCCCTTGATGGTGTAACCGTCCAATTCCTAACACAACTCCATTCTCCACTGTCTGGATGACGAGGCCTTCCTCCTCCTCAATTGTTGCACTGCAGTCCAGGTCTTCATATCCCAAGAACAGATTCCTTATGCCAGCTAGAACTCCGTCTTCTTCAGATCCTCACATCATGTCGGCTTGATGGAATAACTGGCTCAAATGTGGTACCGTCTTCTCAATAGGGTAATAAGGACCACGCCATGGCGGCGACCAATCGTTATACTCCTACCAGGTGTACTTATATCCAAGCCCAAAGGTTGTGCCATGACGCTTTAGATGTATTGGTTTAGTGATACCCGGAGATTCTTACCGAGACCCTTACCAAGTTCATACCCTGTCCATGCCAATATGCTTTCTATTTTGCTGCTCTACCATTTATCTTTCTCAATTGCATTGACACGCTCGATACGATGGTACATTTCTCCACCCAACTTCCTTCTATTCTCAACAACCGGAACAATTTGATTGGTGTAAATAGGATTACTTTCGTCCCCACAGATGATTACTTCCTGATGATTCAATTCGAACTTCATAGACTGATGTAGAGTAGAGGCTACGGCCCCAACAACATGTATCCAAGGTCACCCCAACAATAGATTGTATGTGGCGGATATGTCTAGCACTTGAAATTCAACATCAAACTAGGTTGGGCCATCTGTAAACAGATATTGGTCTCCCCAATTATGGCCCTTTGGGACCCATCGAATGCTTTCACGTTCATACTCCCCGCTCGTATCTCATGCAGACCCTTACCCAACCTCTTCAAAGTGGTTAATGGACAGATGTTGAGACTTGAACCCCTGTCTATCAGGACCCTGAAAATGAGTTTGTCCTCACACTACACTGTAATATGCGGTGCCCTGTTGTGACTAAATCCTTCCGGTGGCAGTTCGTCTTCGTGAAAATTGATCTTGTGACTTTCCAATACCTATTCTACCATGTTGGCCATCTCCCTACTGGTAATGTTATTGGGTACATAGGCTTCGTTCAACACTTTCATCAATGCATTCCTATGTGCCTCGGAGTTCTACAGTAGTGAGAAAATGGATACTTGAGCAGGGGTTTTGTTCAGATGATCAACCATAGAATATTCTCTCGCCTGCACCTTTCTCCAAAGATTGTCTGGGCCAGTCTCAATGACAGGCGGCTTAGAAGCGACTTCTTTACTTGTCCCTCCCAAATGTTCGGGCGTATAAACCCTACCAGTTCTGGTCATGCCTTGTGCTACACCTGTTTTCTCCATTTTTGATTTTCCTTTCCTTCTCGCTTCCGCAGCATAATCCCAGGGTATAGCATTAGACTTAAAGGACGGTGTAGGTGCAATCATCACGGTGATGGGTGTTGTCACTTCAACCTCAAATGGAGTTGGTGCGGTTGAGGGAGTTGTCACTTCGACCTCAAACAGAGTTGGTGCGGTTGAGGGAGTTGTCACTTCGACCTCAAATGGAGTTGGTGTAGCTATATCGACCTCAATCGGTGCTTGAATCTGTACCACGATAGGTGTGAGAGTGACTGGAGGTATTTTAGGCTCATCCCCTTCACGAATGAGTCCAATTGACCCTTCCAGATCCCATTCTTCATCGGCTTCTATCACATTTACCCCCTCGCCCCTATGATCCGGTTGGACATTAGGTATAGCCTCTTTTTCTTGTATAACTTTGGTGTCAATCAATGTCTGGATCTTATTCTTCAAAGTGCGACATTCATCAATAGTATGGCCCTTCATGCCCGAGTGGTAGGCACATGTCTTATTTGGATTAATCTTCTGGGAGTAATTTTCCATAGTAACAACGGGAATGGGAGTGACATAACCGGAATCGTTCAGTCTCTCGTACAGTTGATCGATGGGTTCAGCAATTGGGGTGTATTGTCTGGGCGGTCTGCGGTCAAAATTTGGTCTAGGTTTCTGGTAGTTTTGGCGGGCTGGTGGTGAATGGTAGTATGCTGGCTGGGTGTTAGAGGTATGGTAAGTGGAGGCAGGTTATTGGTATCTAGGAGGTGAAAACTCATATGCGGGTGGGGGTGTTTGGTATGTGAGAGGAGACTTTGGACCTTGGGCCACCATTATTGCCCCTACTTATTTTTTTTAGAAATACCACCTGACTGTAAGGATTTGTTTGTAGTTTGGAGTGTTTCAAAATTTGTCACCATTCCGCTCTTAATTCCTTCTTCTATTCTTTCTCCTAATTTGATGATGTCCGAAAATTTATGGTTTTCAATAACCATCAGTCTCTCGTAGTACTGCGGATCCTGAGCTCGAAGAAAGAACTTATTCATCTGTTCTTCTTCCAGTGCGGGCCTTACTTTCGCAGCTTCAGACCTCCACCGAGTAGCATACTTGCGAAAATTTTCTGTTGGCTTCTTCTTAAGATTCTGAATGTAGAAAATGTCTGGCGCAATTTCCGTATTAAACCTGAACCGATACATAAAATTGACGCCATGCTTACCCAATTAACCCATTTCTTTGGGTTTGACTGATGTACCAAGACAGGGCATCTCCAGTGAAGCTCCTCATGAACATCTTCATGCAGATTCTTTCATCCTTGCCAACCCCTACGAGTTATTCACAATACGTTCTCAAATGTAACTTCGGATCACCCATCCCATCGAACATTTCGAACTTAGGAGGCTTGTAATCCTCTGAGAACTCTACATCCGGCTGATGCATAAATCCTCATAATTTAAACCTTCGACACCTTTACCACCTTCGTCACTTTGGACTCTGCCAGTAGGTTTCTTGAGTTACTCCGCCATGTTCTTGATGAGCAGGTCCTTCTCGGCGAACTCTGTTGTGTACAGGGTTTGTTGTGGAGTGTGGGGTAAGGTTTCCACGTATATGGGGTTACTTTGATGAACTCCAAGAATTTGGGTGTAGTGGTGGTCGTTGGTTGAGTTTTGGGGATCAGGGGTAGGTAGTGGTGCATTTTGAGGAGTGTGATAGGTGGTGGTTTGTGGATACTAGGTTGGATGGTGATGATGTTGTGGAGGGGTCGGTACTAATAGAGGATTGGTATTTTCAGGAGGTGTGGAATATTGATGAGGTGTGGGATGATTTTGCGGGTGTTGGTTTTGTGTGTTTTGGAGAGGTGCTGGGTTTTGGGCATTTTGTTGGTTGATGTCGGGAATGTTCAGGGTGAGGGAAAGGTTTCCCAAGTTCCGGGCCTGCTCAAGCTCCCCTTGTAACTCCAGTATTTTCTGTTCCAACGGTAAGATTAAGTCGTTCTGTGCTGGAGTACTCTGACCATCTGAAGTTTTGACATTCTCTGCGTGAGTAGCGTTGTCTTTTCTGATACTGCTCATATCATCCATTTTGGATTTTCCTTTGTTATTGGGATCACTTGTAGGAGGAGGAGGTGGAGGACCTCTAGATATGGTATGATATGCTGATGATGCCAGTAGGCACAAACCAACCTGAGGGAATGAGAATAAACAAAAAAAAAAAACCCAAAGTTAACCAAGTCAGTAGGGAGTATTAGAAGGATGTTTGTGGTATTTAAACATGTATTGCGGAATTATAAATTCACGTCCTAATTTGAGGGACCTCGTTGTGCCCGGGGTAGGCCTAAGAGACATATAGATTTGGAGAAAATTGATGCCAATAATTGTGTCATTTCATTAATGTGAAAATGAACCAAATCTCTACTAAAACGACAATAAGGAGAAGAAGTTACTAATGGCATTTGTCTTATTACAATCAAAGTCTAAAACGAGTCTAGAAAGAAGTAAAACATTGTTCTTAATATATTTGGTCCTAGAGGGACCTTCTCCATGCTTGACCTTCTTGGCTCCATCAATCAGGTTCCCCAGATCGTGCATGTCCAATAGCAGATAAGCCCTTGCTAGATGCCCTCCTTCGTTTCCCTCTGCATTCTGACAGTCCGGGATCCTTTTCCTCATATTTCCCTCAAGCTCCATCAACCCTTGCTCCAAATATTCCAACCTCTCTGTTGATTTAGTAGAGATTTCTTTCCACTCGTTGATTGCTTCCATGTCCACTTTATGTTGTTCCAAATGTCTGGCTTCAGACTCGAAAACCCTCTTGTGAAACATCCTATATTTGATTTATGCTTCAACAACATCGTCAATAACCCTATTTTTCAGATTAATCCCTGGCTTGACATTCCCCGCTATATCATCTACCAACCATGATGGATAGAAGTACACATGGCCGACATGGTACCGATCTGGCTTGATGGTATCTCTCTCCACAATGATCTTTTGATTCCACATATGTTGTGCCTCGAACTTGAATGGAATGACGTTCCCCTTAAAGTCTGTTTTGTACTGGACCATGTTGGAAACCCGAGGTATAACCTTCTTTCTCCCAGCTTGCCTCATTACCCTTATAGGAGCATAAGGGTAGATTCCTCTTAACCCGATCAGTACTAGATGAGTGGTTTCTCTTGACCTAATTATGAACTCCTTGCTATGAAACCATTCAAACATCCAATGCACCTTTTCATTAGTCAAATTGCTGAAGAAATGCACCCAGTTCACAACATTTCCTGGTTGCGCAAACCTATTTGGGATAAATGTCATTCTTTTCGGATGATGGTAGGCTATGTGGTCATTCAGTGGTCATCGCAGAAGTTCTTGACGGTATTCACCTCTCTGAAAGTGTTCTAATAACCATACCTGCAGCAACATATTGCAACCCTCGAAGTGCCCATACCCTTTTTTGTAGCGATCTAGGGCCCGGTACATCTCAACTAAGATCATAGGGATTCCCTCCATTAAAGTCCTAGCGACCATATCTAGGCGAGTGTGGATCCTTTTCCCCTTCATTGGAAATATCAACATCCCCAGAAAACAGACAACGAATACAAAAACCCGACGATATGTCCAACCCAAAGAAGTAATGGCAAGTTCATCATGGTGAAGGCGGTATGACTTGCTATGACTATAGCGTTCATAAAGAAACTTATATGGTATGTATGATTTCTTCAAATAGAGTAATTCATCCTTTTTCTTGAAACCCATCATTTTTAAGTAACCTCGGGGAGTACGGTTTTCTGATACCAATAAACCAGGACTATCCCATGGGAGCCCAGCGAAGCCTTCTATTTCCTCTAAAAGAGGGGTCATTTCTATGTCTCCAAAATGGAAGACAACTCTTTTCTCATCCCAAAACATGGTAGCAGCCTCAATCAATGCGTTATTTGGATGTCTAATAAGGAGGGTAAATTCCTGAGGACCCTTTTCACATGGTTCTTGTCACTAGGTGAGAGGTTTTTCCACCAATCAAGCAGAAAAGGTGGGATGTTTTGAACCATGCCGAACCAGGGGACTTCTTGCCTCATTTCTGCAAAACAAATAGAGTTAGCCCTTTCCCCCTCCGGATTTGACTATTTACACATTAATGATCAGCATACCGACATGTTTTCTCCAAATAATGCACATATCGTGATGGTGTCCGTTGGGATTATGGAAATTCCGACGGACTTTGGACAAGGCTTACCTTAGCAGGTTATCACGCGGACAACGTTCTAACCCATACTAGGTTTAGACATGATGCATGCATAGTTGATATTGGAGTGGGTTTTCTAGAAGAATCTAGACCGGTACCCTCAAGCGGACAACTTGAGAGGGAAAGGCACGAAACTGTCGACTGCACCGCTGATCGACTGGTTTTACCGCAAATAAGCCTTTCCAAATTTAAAGGGTGATTTCAGAAGAGCGCGGACACTGATCAGGTGCCGCTATGGTATTAATTGGGCACGAGTGGAATATGATGTGGAGGATGCTTTATGCAAAGATAAAAAACACGTTGTCTAATATTTTGCATGATGAAAACAATAAATGCCATATTAAGTGAAACGTAAAAGACATAAAAAGAAAGAAAAATAAGAAAAAGTTAGTTCGTACAATATGAGAATTGTAATAAAGTAAGCGAGGAAGTAAGGGTGGGGAGAGACATGATGTAGCAATTTTAAAAATGACTTCGAGCAAATAAGTACGGCTAGAAAAAGGAATACGCATGTTATAGCCAATTTGAGAAAAGAAGGGAAGAGAAGGGAAGGGAAGGGAAGGGAAGGGATTTGCATATTAATACGAATTCAAATAAAGGGAGAATAGGGGAAGGGCGTGCGTGTAACAAAAAAAGAAAAATAGGGACGAGATGTTCATGTGCCAGCAAATAAGAGAAAAGGAAGCATGTTTATCAGAGAGAACTAATTCATATAAAACAAATTTGCAATGGTAAGAGCCTAAAGATCCCCCGCAGAGTCTCCATGCAGTCGCGCCCCCTTTTTCTCGTGAAATTGGGTTTCGACATATGACAACTATTATAAGGGAGTATTAAAAGAGGAGAGTCGCCACTGAACAGTTTAAGGTGCGTTTGGGCACCTATTTGCATATGAATCAGGTTTGACTAGTTTGCATCAGCAAAAATCGGGTATGGGCTCGAAATTACCTCAAAGAGAAGGTGTTAGGCACTCTTCGAGGTCCATAATTGTGGGTCTCGGCTGAACTTGAATTATATGAATTAATCAGATAAACAAAGATAGAAAAAGCAAGAAGTTTAAGAAATTTTATTATTAAAAGACTTTGAATAAATACAAACACTTGATTCAAATATAAAAAGGGAATAATATGGGGGGTCCTATGTTTTTAGCCTAAAGGATCACCTCGTGCAACATAAATAAAACTTCGTAACTCCCTCAAGATGGGGTGTTACTCGAATTATTCAGCGTGCATAGACTATCATCTCCTGCTACCGATTACTATCTTTAAGTTATTACCTAAAGCGCACTATTTTAATTATAAGTCGTGTCTTATACGTGCACTACCCGTCATATACCTATGGCTCAGGAGGCATTGGACCTCTATTTTGGGTGGTTCTAGACTTTACTTAGGCTAATCAGAAAATGTCAAAACTAGGCGACAATTCAAACAAATAGATTTGCACTTAAAGATAGTTAAAGGCTCAAGTTAACCTCTGCAATTAGACAACACATGCACGCAAACAGATTTCTACGTTAGCATTAGATAGTTTCAGAATTGGGGAAAATTGAAGTCATTAAGCTCTATAGACATGGCTTCTATATGATTTGATCCAAATATGGAGGCAGATTCAGATGCGGGGTGCCTCTTTAGACCTATGATTTCAAAATTACCAGTTTGTGAGTATCTGATACTTCTAAGTTGTGATTGAGGTTACAGATTATAAGTTAATAAAACCTATAGGCATGATCACTAAGTGGTTTACACAGTAAGGGACAGTAAAAGTTTGGAAATGCTTAGAATTACACATGCTGTCTAATAGTGGCATGGCTAAGCAATAGACATCGCTTGAAACGCCCAGTATCAGTACTTTAGAGCGAGTAGTAATATCCTATAGACATGATTTCTAAAGATTGGCGATTGGAACGATTTTTTTTATCTTTAGCTCCTATATGCATGTTTTCTAGGTGCAATAGCGAATTAAATAATTAAAATCCTATAGGCATGATATGTAATGAACATGGTGCAAATTGAAGAGCAGTTATTGACATTTATTTCCTATAGGCATGTTGTCTAGCAACACAAAGCAGTAGACCTGGGAATAAATAGAGAACCTATGCGTTGATAGCATATAAGTTGTGTGAGCGTGTGATTTCCCTAATGGCATGATTTCTAAGTGCATATATAGCAAGTTGGATAGAAAATAGATCACATAAATCCTATAGGCATGCTTTCTACCCTTTTCACGCAAGCATTAGAATATACCCATTTCCCAATTCACTAACACCCCAATTGTTTATTACAAAATTATTACAGAACCAATAATAAATGTAATTACAAAATTTGTATAAGCAATAATAACAGGCCCAAAGAGATACCCAACATTACCAGGCCTTCAACTAAACTCTTTCTCCACCAATTAGCACACCGAGATCCCAACAGGGACTATATTCATCAGCATAGCGTAGAAACCATAGAGGAACTCAAACCAAACCAAACAGCCATAGATTGACCATATGATCCAGAAACTAATTTTCACATTCAACAGACAGAAGGAGGACAAAACTGAGTGTCAAAGATAGCTCAGGTCTTAGTAGTAAAGATAATGGCCAAAGAACTTCAAGCCCTAGTGTGTCAGAGTTCACAAGGGTTTCGAATGGACCCCGAGCAGTGCTCACACTAGGGAGGTCAATAGAGAAAGTCTTAGTGTCCTTGGCTTTCAGCCGGCCCAGAGTTATAGATTTAGAGTAGTCTAGGTAACCAATGAGAGTGAAAGAATAGTGATTAAGGGACAGAGTTTGGAGAGATGCACTTGTATTTTAAAAAAAGGCAGACATAGCAAAGTTATCTAAAACACAGAATATGCTAGTTAAGGAGGTCAACAAGAATTAGAATCATGTTGCTATTACAGGTTTAACACTTAGAAGGAAGTACATATTGGCAGAAAAACACATTGAGAGAGTTAGAGGAGAATCAAGTTTTCTGAGATTCCAAGATTAGCATACAAAGGTGCATAATACAAAACAAGTCTGAGTAAAGTACTAGATTAACAGGTTTAGAGTCGAAGGGTCCAAATCATGATGAATATCCATCACAACACCAAAAAGTAGACATGCCAATTTATCTCTAAAGCAAATAGTCTCAAACATTGTAAGGAACCACTGATTAAGATAGCCACCCTAAAGGTCCCAAACAATCACTAAGGATATAGAATCAAGCGAAACAAAGACATACTGAGTGATATAAATAGGGGACCGGGTCATAGTTAATAGTGAAGGTCTTGATACATATTGGAACACATTGCAGAGTGAATTCATAACAGAGTAGTGTTTACCTTGAAAATGGTAAGCACAATTATATTTGATTATGTGGTTCTAAAAATACGTGATCTATTTTAATACCAGTTGTTTAGGAAGCAGATGCTGAGTATGAAGTGAGAAAAATGAAATAAGATCGAAAGGAACGAAATTATGCAACTCGGGTAACGGGGAGACCAGCCTCGAGAGTGGTCGGAAAGGCTTTGGGGTCGAGCTTTAGAAGCTTGACTAGGGGATATTAATAATAATATAAAGCATTAAATACCTGAATAATGGAATATTTATGATCAATAATGAGCAATAAAAGAAGAATAATTCAAGAACACAATAGATGAGAAGCAATAAATCAATGAAGCAATTATAGAGAATGTTTTAGCTAAGGAATAAAGGATGTTCTTGTTCTTGTATTGAATATCATGTGTTTTAAAAAGTGACAAGGGTCCCCTTTATATATGAGGGGGAATCCCAACATAGTACATGCATAATTAATGTAAAGAGATATGGCTGGTACATCCATTTAATGCCACGGTACGGGCTTGTACTATTTTTTGCATCTTGTTAGCTTTAACCACGTGCCTCTTGGGAACTTTCTTCGATATGTATTGTCTCGAGGTCGAGGACCTTTGATATGTGCTGCCTCGAGGTTGAGGACCTTCGATATTCCCCTCGATACCAAAACTCGGGTCATCGATCCTTCATTCTTATCGAAATGGCCGTGAAATCGGGCTATCCGATTTTATCCGTATACAGATAGTCCCCGCATTTATTAGAATGAAGAGATAAGAAATGGTTTTGACCTTTTGCCTCTTCAACACTCCTACTATGAAGTCAGTCCCATCATAGCATTAAATTATGTGACACGAAAACTGCACAGAGGTTGCTGTCAACATAATTCTCGAGAAGCCCATGAACTGTCACAGGTTCGGCTTTCCCGCTTCAAGCAGGCCCAATGAGCCTCTATAAATACAATAATTACTTGCCTTTTCATAGTATTTCATCTTCTTCATCTTCTCCAAACCTTCAAATTTCCACTAAGTGCTTTCCCTTCATATCTTCTGCTTGTGCACATTTTTCTCGTCTTCTTACTTCAAAACTCGATAGCTATCATGGCGAAGAGCTCCAAAATGGTTCCACAAAAGGAGGGAGCTGATTCTACATGATTCCCGTGTAAGTGCAAGTCAAAAACCCCTCCTACCATTGAGAAATGCATCCCTGGCCCTTTTGACACTATTTCTGACTTTACAATAGAAAACCCCCTTCTACACCGGGCCGATACGAGCCCATGGGCCGATACATAAGTGTAATATCGGATGTAGAGAGGGTCAAACTTGAATGCCACTGGGGGAGGCAGCCCGAGTAGAGATCCCTACGGGTGACGAAAGTATAGTCACGCACAAGGCTGGCTTTCTCAGTGTATATACATACCCCTTCACCTTAGGCCCCATTGATTCTTCCTCTCCACAGGCTGACCCGATGATTCTCGATTTTTTCCATCAATACTGGGTGACACTCGGTCAGATCTATCATTAGTTTTGGAGGATTGTATATATGTTTCTTCATATTACCAACATGGTCGAGGGAATGACCATCGCCCTCGACCATTTGATCAGATTGTATAGACCTCGACTCTTCCGCGGGGGCCTTATTAAATTACACAATCGATCCACCAAGGCGTTCCTCGCCATCGATGAAGATAGAGATCGGGAATGGATGATCCGATTCATCTGAATTAGAACCTCAGACATCGTCCCAGTTGACAGAATGCCATTCCCAAAGGAGTGGAATATGAAATGTAAGTACCCCTGAATTGAGCATGCTTTTGCTGTCTCTTTCTCTTTCGACAAATTTTCTTTTAATTATGCAACCATTGTTTTGTTTCCCGGCACGGTTCAGGAACTTCCGGGTGGATCAAATGTTTAGAATCCGCTTTCCCATACAAAAAACGCGTATGACGTGAGCTTGCCAAAACACAATGGCAGGACAAGAACCATGGTACGCTCTTGTTGCTATTGCTTTTATATTCTTTGTAAGAACTTCTGATGATGGTGTTTTTTGACATAATGTGTTTGTGCAGGCCTTGTTGAAGGCGTGCTAATGAGGCCGCCCCCACCTGGTGAGGAAAAGGCCCCGAAGGCCACCAAAGATAAGAAAAGGAAGAAAGAGGCCTCGACAGGGTCCCCTAAATCAAAAAGACCAAAGACTGATGCCACGGCCTTGTCTTTGACGATCGCTGAGATCCTGCTGGCCAAGGAGGAGAGCGATGATGCCTTCCCTTTGGTACAAAGGGAAAAGTGAAGCGTTGAGGCTTCGAGAGCTGTTGAGCGGTCGTCTGCTGAGCTAGAGGTGGCTGATGCAGAACCACCGTTCGTGGAAGAGACCCTCGAGGAGGATTTGGGCGCAGTCCCCGAGACACTCATCGGACATGGAACAGTCTGTATTGAGGAGCTCGGAGGACCTGCTACTGGAGCTTTCCGAGGTTGGGAAGAAGCCTCGAAGGGGGTTGATATTGCTGGTGGGCTTCATTTGGGCCCGTCATTCCTTCCAGGGGAGATACGGGATGCTCAAGTTAGGGGCGCTCCTGGTCTAGAAACCTCTCGTAGAGAGGATGGCGCATTTAAAGATTACTTCGAGGGGGTAGATGAGGAAACTGATGTTGATGCCCCAGTTTCTCTCGAGGAAGCCGAGAGGCTCCAAAAGTAGGTGACATTTTGAGAATCGATACGCTATTCTTTGTTTTTTAATTCTTGCTTTCTGATTTCTCTTCTCTGTGTTACAGGTCAAGAAGCTGTATGACCAAGATTTCTCCAAGATGCAAGATGAGTTGACTCATTGTAGGGAGGAGCTTGAGAATCTTATGGTGGAGTCGGTTGAGTTGGAGGCTCTGTGTGCTCGAAAGGAGGAGGAGTTGATCCACCTTCGTGCAAGATCGGGGAGAGCACTCCGGGAGAGGGCCGACTTCTCCGAGCAGGTTTGTTGGTTCCTACATTATTATATTTAGTTGTAATGCTTGGTGCCAATTGACCTACTTCCTTCTTTTCAGATTAGGCAGAAGGACACCCTGGTGGAGCGACTTCGAGAGGAGGCTGCAGCCAAAGACACCGAGGTCCAAGAGTTGGCTTGGCTGAATGATGCCGCAGCTTCGGAGAGGGAGGTGCTTCGGGGGAAGCTATCCTCGGTTCAAGACCTTCTCCGAGGTGATCAGGATGAGGCTGCTGTGCTATCTTCGTCCAAGTCTGAGGCTAGTGAATATGTCTCCTCGTACAAGAGAGATGTTGCTGCTGCGAATGACCGAGCAAGGGAGATATCTGAGAAGGCCGAGTTGAAGCTGGCTCGAGCAGTTTCTTATGCCCGGGCATAATCTAGGAGGAAAGCCCTCGAGGAAGTGAGCACCAAAGGCGTGGATCTCTCTGCCAAGATCGAAGAGGCCAGCGCCCTAGAGGAGGAATTGGCAATGCCGAGCACATCAGATAAGGGCTCCGAAAGTGGCTTGGGAAACAGCGAGGGCGAAGAGTATATTTTCCACTTCTTTTGTTTTTTCCTTTTTCCATATGTGGACTCTTCGGGAGAATTTTTTGTAAAAAACACTATTGTAAATATATTTTTTGAAATAGAATATCCTTTGCCACATTTTGCACAGACTTAGTTCCAACAATATGACTTTTATGCTTCGATTCTTAGCTTTCTCGGAACTTGCACTTGCAATAGTGGATCTCCTCGAGATCGGACGTCTTCTCGAGGCTAGGTCGGCATGCGAGCTTTGACTCCTCGAACCCCTTATGATTGTATCATTTATGTGACGTGATCGTGAAATGACCGAGGTGACCCCACCGGTACACTTCCCCAAACATTATGACGATTTTTGAGAAATTGAATGGCTTTCAAAGCAGTTGGTTGGCGACCTTTCGTTCTATAAATATTATTGCTTCTCCTTCATTCTAACTCTTGCACCTTTGCAAAAATCTCAGCTTTTATTTCAACTTTCTCATCCCTTTCCCGTATTTGCAAAACTAGTTCTGCTCTTTCCTGTTTATCTCTGCTTTAAGTAGCTATGGCCTCCATGCCCGAATCTGTTCACCAAGAAGAGGGAAATTCTTCCTCTGCCCCTAGCCTGGACGGTGGTACACCGCCAACATATGGTGAGCTAACCTCGTACTTCTTCATTTCGAAAAAAAGACTTTGCATTAGAGAAACCCTTCGATGCCCTGGGCCATCGAGAGAATGCCTCGAGGTTCGTCCGATCGATAGAAGAAAACCACCTCGTGGCCATGAGGAGAGACTTTGGCTAGGGGGAAAATGTGGTGCTGCAGATACCCTCTCGAGAAGAGAACGTCATGACTTGTGTTGAGGGGTTATTGACCGTGTTTACGTACCCGTTTACATTAGCCCCCCTCGATCGACTAGTGCTCAAATTTTGCAAAAGTTACCGAGTCACCTTGGCACAGATTCATCCGTCCTTTTGTCAGATAGTGCTGATGATGAGGTATTTCACCGAAAAGGCTGAGCTTGAATTTACCCTCAGCCACCTTATTAGGTTATATCGGCCTCAGCATTGTCGATGCCTGATTGCGTTACGACTCCGGTCCACCAGGCCTTTCATTGCCAGCGATGACGAGGACCGAAATGGAGGATAGATGAGTCAATTTGTTCGGGTGAGGACTGTCGATATCATTGCAGCGGAGTTCCAGCCTTTTCCCAAAAAAATGGAACTTCAAACATAAGTTCCACGTCGTGCCTTAGTGTCTTTTGTTTTTATCAATTTATAAGTGTTTATTTTTCTCTTTTTCAGCGGTCCCGTGGGCGCCCGAGGAGGTCCCCCATCTTGCAGACTGGACTCGAAAGTTGGCAGCTTTCTCAACATACGATGAGCGCAAGTGGCGCGATCTCTCGAAGGGAAGATGGGAAGCAAAGCACCATGGTATGACTCGTGTGGTATCCCTTTTGATGAACGTTTCCCTTTGTGCTTACTAACTCTGACACCACATGTGTTGGTGAGTTTTTCGAAATGAGGCCGTACTCCTTCGAGGAGAATGAAGGCCCAAAGGAGGACAATAAGAGAGGAAGATCCTCTATAGGTGAGGACATTCTCGATGAGGTGGGGCCTTCTCGGAGACATAAAGGAGATGCTGTTGCTGAGGAGAGATTTATATACGTCGGTCATTCTGCGGACGTCGGATCCCCTTTCAAGGATAATTCTCTGTCTACGGATCGAACCGGGGACCCTTCCAAGGTTGCCGTTCTGTTAAGCTGGAGACCTCTAATTTTGAAGAAGAGGTTCCCAGAGATACAAGGAGTAAAAGTTCTCCACCATCATCTTCTTCTGACCTCGAAGGTACTTTGAGGGATGCTCAAGACCAGGGGCCGCCCGGACCAAGCGAGTTTTCGAGTGGGCATACCCCTATTAAGAGTGGTTCAACCGGGGTCGATGGAGCCAGGCCGGTAGATGCATGTTCAACTTTTAAGGAGGCCTAGTGGCTCTGTTTCGAGGTGAGTTCTGATCGGCCTTGTTGGCTTTTTAGCTATGAATCTTCACTCTTTGAACTGAAGTTTCTCTTTTGCAGGTTTTGGACAAACTCAAGTCCGAGATGCTTCGATGTGAGGCCCGGTTGCGGGAAGATTTGGGTAAGAAAAAATCTCTCAAGCTTCTTTGCAATACATCTTCGGGTAGAGATGCATCAAAGCCAGATTTGTGAAGGAAAACTCGTGCATCAGGTAACCATTGCTTTGAAGGGATACATGCTCCCTTTCTAGCTTTTGGGAACTAACGATTCAGTGCTTCAGTTGCAGGAAAAAATAGAAGCGTTAGAGCGCCTTTGGGGTGAGGTCGGGCAAGTTAGGTCCGAATGCCAAGCGTTGAAGGTGCAGATAAGCGTACATGTTGCGGCCCAAAGGAATGCTTTGGCCAAGGCTGCTGCCCTCGAGATACAACTTCGCAATGACCGAGAAGATAGTTCAATTCAGTCGAGTAGGATTGCCAAGCTCGAGGCTGATCTTCTAAATATGAAGGCCGAGGGTGTGGACGCTCGGGCCGAAGCTAAGAAAGTTCGAGCGAAGGCCGATAAGAAGGTGGTCGTTTAGTTGAAAGATGCTGCTGACGCTCGAGCTGAGCTAAGAGGATCTTTCGACAGAGAGAGGAGGGGCAGTGAGTATGCCTGATGCAAGTCTCAGAGGGAGACCCTCGAAGAGATATATGCTAGGGGCTTTGACCTCTTGAAAGAGATAAAGCAGGCCGAGGTGGACGAGATCGACGCTAAGTTTTTCCTTTCTTCTTGAGCTGGTGTTGGTATTTGAAGTCCAATGTGGGAGCTGACTCGAGGGGCCTTTGAGGGAGCTGGTCCCGAGAGTAGACTAGATTTTTTGTTTGTTTGTTTGCATAAGACTCCTGTGGAAGTGTTGTAAATATGTATTTGTAATGCACATATATATATATATATGAAAGATTCTTTGGTTTGATTTGCTTGCCGATAGTTAGCCCGATGAATTGGATTTTGAGATGAAACCCTCGGGGTTATAAATTGGCCTTGAGGCTCTTTAAGCTGGCGACTCGGGCCCTTATGATTTAGGTTGGTACGACCTTTGGTGTAGCTGGCGACTTGGGACCTTATGCTTTTTTGGCCCTGAGGCGCATTAGTTAACCGTATCGTCCTTAGACTCCGAGTCGGGTTTCGACTCGAGCTCAACAGCCCTCAGGTTTTCAAATTGGTTCTGAGGCGCTTTGGGTCGATATGACCTGTAGCTGGCGACTTTGGATCTTACGCGTGAGGTTGATATGACCTTTAATATAGCAAACGACTTGGGATCTTACGTTTTTTTGGCCCTGAGGTTCTTTAGTTAATCGTATTGGGCTTAGTCTCTGAGTCGGTCTTCCACTCAAGCTCAACGTCCCTCAGGTTTTCAAATTGGCCCTGAGGCGATTTGGGTCGATATGACCTGTAGCTGGCGACTTGGGCTCTTACGCGTAAGGTCGATACGACTAGCTGACGGCTCGGGCTCTTACGCTTTAGGTTGGTACAACCTTTAATGTAGCTGGCGACTTGGGCTCTTACGCGTAAGGTCGATACGACTAGCTGACGGCTCGGGCTCTTACGCTTTAGGTTGGTACAACCTTTAATGTAGCTGGCGACTTGGGCTCTTACGCTTTTAGGACGATACGACCTTCGACGTAGCTGGCGACTTGGGAACTTACGCTTTAGGACGGTACGACCCTTCTTAAGGTCTTACAATTTTGATGTTACCACGTGGAGGGCTCATGAGTTCGAAATTACCTGTCCTGAGGTCTTACAGCTTTTATGTTAGATAGATCGATGAGCCGACAGTCGGGGACAGTCCCTGAGTCGGAGTTGATATTTCCTCGAGGAGGGCTTATGAGCTTGAAGTTACCTTCCCTGAGGTCTTACGGCTTCGATTTTTTGGCGACTCAATGGAGTGATTGTCGAGGACAGTTCTTGAGTGCTTGATAAGTTTTTGTCCCTGGGGATGTCTTTTGTGAAAATAGCAAACTTCTTTGATGTGCGAAATATTTCAATGATAGAAGGTACTTCTCTGATTACTCGGTACAAGTATACATGTTTTTACCATCGAGGATTCTATTATTCTATGCGGACATAGTTCATTCGACCGTTTGGTCCGATACATCATTCTCCTATCGAGACCCTCTTTGGCATATTCCAGTTATCTCCTGGGGGGATGCCCCTCAGTATTCGGGGTTGATCGAAGAGAAGCTTTGAATACTTGGTGAGTTCTCCTTAGGTAGCATATGAATGTTGCCTCGTTAAAAACCTCGTCGGTAAAACCCTTTTGGGATAAAATACGATGTGAGGGAAAAAGAGTGCAACGCATGCTTTAAAACCTAAGGCCTTCGAGCTGGGGGGTGCTTCAACTCCTTTCAATCAAACACCTGTACACAGGTTAGCGTAAAATGTGTAAGAAAAAAGGGATAGGTTTGTACCTTAGCTGCGATGGCGCTCGAGCCTTGATATGATTTGGTTATCTGTTCTGAGGACGCGTCACGGCCCTTTGTTTGTTCCTACGAGGATATAATTTGTGATTGTTACTTGGCTGTTTGCTTTTTTTTTGGCTCCTTCGATGTAGAAGGTGTCGGTGCCCTATCGTGCACTGCGAACATTTCTTTTGCTGCGTGCTATTCTCCGTGTACTGTTTCTACTCTATTATTCATAGGGAACTTCATCATTTGGTGAAGGGTTGACTACACTGCCCTTATATTGTGAATCCATGGCCTTCCAAGCAATGCGTTATACCTCATGTCACCTTCGATGACATGAAACTTAGTATCCTGAATTGTGCCGACCACGTTGACTGGGAGGATGATTTCTCCTTTTGTTGTTTTGCTTGACATGTTGAATCCATTGAGGACTCGAGAGGCGGGTATGATCTGGTTGAGCAACCCGAGTTTCTCTACCACCCTCGACCGAATTATGTTGTCCGAGCTACCTGGATCCACGAGCATATGTTTAATTTGAAATTTATTGAAAAAAAAGAGATTACCAGTACGTCGTTGGGAGGTTGAGATAAGGTCTCGATGTCCTCTTCGCTGAATGAAAGGGCATATTCAGGTATGTAGTTTCATGTTCGCTTTTCCCTGTTGATGGATACTTTTGTTTACTTAAAAATAGGTCCCTGAGGGACGTCGACTCCACCTATAATCATGTGGATGATGTGTCAGGCTACCTCTTCTCGAAGCTGTCTGCAATCTTCGATCCTATGACTGTGGGTATTGTGATATTCGTATATCAAGTTAGGGTTCCTTTATGAAGGATCTGATAGCACAGGTCTCGGCCACCTAGTTTCCCTAATCTTGCTTATGGCCGATACGATGTCTGAAACATCGACATTGAAGTTGTACTAAGATAGCCGGGGTGCCTCTATCGACCCTGGGTGCCTGTCGAACCCTGCTTTGTTCACGAGTCCCAAAGGATTCTGCCTTTGGTCCATCTTTTGGTCATTTAGAGGTAAGTTATGTCTTGGGATATTTCTCCGATTCTCCATGTACGGTTGATACCTTTCTTTGTTTAGCCTTGGCTCTCTTTACGAAAGTCTCGATTCCTTTTCTAGGACTCTGATAGGATATACAAAGCCCGAGGGGGCTTCCAATTGGTCGTCCTCGACCCTGATCTTTGACTGGTACCTGTTGTGTATATTTTCCCAAACTATGGTGGGGTACTCGATCAAATTCTGCTTTAGCTATTTTGATGCTATCGAGATTCGCTCATTCAAGCCCTGAGTGAAGGCTTGTACTTTCCAATCGCCGGAGACCGGTGGTAATTCCATTCGTTCCAATTTAAAGCGGAACATGAACTCCCTTAACATCTCATTCTCCCTTTGTTTGATTTTGAAAACATCGGATTTTCTTGTAGTGACCTTGATGGCACCATCATGTGCTTTCACAAAGGAGTCCTCCATCATGGAGAATGAATCTATCGAGTTCGGGGTCACGTTATGATATCACATCATGGCCCCTTTGGATAGTGTTTCTCCAAATTTTTTCAATACAACAGATTCAATGTATTCGTCTTTCAGGTTGTTCCCTTTCACAACACAACTGTAGGCAGTAATGTGCTCATTGGGGTCCGAAATTCTATTGTACTTCGGGAGATCGGGCATTCTGAATTTCTTCGGAATAGGCATCAGAGCTGAACTTGATGAGAATGGATTTTGCATGAACTTTTTTGAATCTACACCCTTCAGAATCAGGGGTGAGCCTGGGATCTGATCGACCCTCGAGTCGTAGGACTCCATTTTTTTGTCGTTAGCTTCTATCTTCTTTTCGCCTTATTCAATCCTTTTTGCGAGGTCTTCGAGTATCTTTATAATGGAGGGGTTGGATGTTGACCTATTATTTCTCGATCTTTTTGGTGCATGTTCGACTCGAGGAGTTTCTAGTGGTGCCGTGCTCGGGGTTCTCTGATGGCTTTGTAGCTGAGCAATAGCCACCTGTTGTGCCTGCAACATTTCAAAAATAACATGAAGGCTAACTTCCCTTTACCTTTGAGCAGGGGTTCCCTGTGCTTCACGCTGGTCTCCTTCACGAACGCTTCCGTTTGTATGAGAGCTCACATCAACATGTTGAGTGTTGCGTGAGCCTTCATCGACAGGAATTTACCTTGGTTCCCCTTCAGGATTTTGCGGTGGCACACCGGCACCTGAGGCAGCTGTGCCATTTTCTCCGTGGTCCTCAGGACCGTTGTTTCGCGTTTACTGAGTTAGACATTTCCTGACCTAAAATTAAATATTCTTGGGCAAGAAAAAATGTGAAGAATAACTTGTGTTTCTAGAAAACCAGCACTAAAACAATCACTATTATTTTTAGCCCCACGGTGGGCGCCAAACTGTTTACCTTAAAAATGGTAATCAAAATTATATTTGATTATTTGGTTCTAAAAATACGTGATATATTTTAATACCAGTTGTTTAGGTAGTAGATGCTAATTATGAAGTGAGAAAAACAAAATAAGAGCGAAAGGAACAAAATTATGCGAATCGGGTAACGGGGAGACCAGCCTTGAGGGTGGTCGGAAAGGCCTCGGGGTCGAGCTTTAGAAGCTTGACTAGGGGCTGTCGATAACAATACTGAATGCCTTAAGAATGGCCTATTTATGATCAATAATGAGCAATAAAAGAAGAATAATTCAAGAACACAATAAATGAGAAGAAATAAATCAATGAAGCAATTATAGAGAATATTTTAGCTAAGGAGCAGAGGATGTTCTTGTTTTTGTATTGAATATCATGTGTTTTACAAAGTGACAAGGGTCCTCTTTATATATGGGGGGGATCCCAACATAGTACATGCGTAATTAATGTAAAGAAATATGGCTGGTACAACTATTTAATGCCACGGTACGAGCTTGTAACGTGCCCTTTGCGAACTTCCCGCCTTTCCATGTTGGCCTTCGATATGTACTGCCTCGAGGTCGAGGACCTTCGATATGCATTGCCTCGAGATCGAGGACCTCCGATATGCCCCTAGATACCAAAACTCGAGCCATCGAGCCTTCATTCTTATCGAAATGGCGTGAAATCGGGATCTCCAATTTTAGTCGTATATAAGTAGGAAAACAAGCTCATGCCAAACAGTAAGTGTAAACATCTAGTTTCCCAAAACATTAGGCTAAATGATCTTAAGGAGGTCTAAATTATTCAAGTGAAGCATATTCAAATAACATCTTTCAGAACTAGGAAGTGTAGGTACAAATGTTCAAAGCTAGCAGAGTTACACACGAAAATATCCCCAGAACACATTAAGCCATGAACTTCAGAAGTATGCAACCCATAGACACATAAGAATGAAATTGTAAAGACCAAGTAACTTACCAGTTAAGCGGAACAAGAAAGAACAAAATTCCACAGTATTCAGAATATCAACACAGAGCGAGAACCCAAAATCTTAGTGCGTCAAAAGTTCCCAAGGGCTTCAAATGAACCCTGGGCAATGCTCGCACTAAGAAAAGTTTAAAAATCGAATTTTGGTGGCCTTGGCTTTCAGCCAGCCAAGTACCAGAGTATAGAACAAGAGAATAAGAGGACGAAGAGCAATAACTTCAGTTCTTTAGTGTAAGTTTTACGATTAAAGGTAAGAGGACGAAGAGCAATAACTTCAGTTCTTTAGTGTAAGTTTTACGATTAAAGGTCTGTCAAAAGGGGAATGGAAAAGGGTTTATATTATAGTAGAAATTGAAAGAACAAATATGAAAAACAATGAAAAACAATCAATTAACCACAAATAAGGAAAGAGATTATCATATACTAATCGAAATCAGAAAGGGAGATGGATAGACTCAAACCCTAATTGGATTCAACCGTCTGAAACTCGAACCAAGAGCGTAAATCTCTCTTTATTGAGCGTATATAGACGGAAAACAGCCTAAGATCAAAAGATCCGAGTCATTCCAGTCCGATCTCGGAAGTGATGCTTGCCAAAGTTAGGCAAACACCTAAGTAATACCATAAATGAACGACCAATAGTGAGAGATGATGAACAAGGTAAGTGAATCAGTGATTGATTCCATTTTAGAGCCGGATTTGGAGAAGTTGAGATTATTGCAGCTAGGGTTCGTAGAAGAAGAGAGGGGAGGATTCAAAGGCGGCGTTTTGAGATGAAATGGTAGGGTTTTGGGGTGGGGATATAAGGAGAAGTGGGGGAAATATTGTGAGTCGTTGATCACTTTTGATCAACGACCGGGATTTGAGAAGAGTTAGGTCGGGTTTTGGACTGGGTTGGAAATTAGGGGTGTTTCGTTTGGGATAGGGTTATTGGGCCAAGGGTTTTGGGGTAATTGGGCTGAGGTCTAGGTAGTTTAGGTCTGAAAATTGGTTTAAATCTGGGCCAACTTTTAAAAATAAAGAAATTAAGGAAAAATTGATTAATAAAATAACTAAATAGGTATTAAAAATATTATTTAAGCAAATAAGTATTTTAAAATATAGCTGAAGGTTATAAGCATGTAAAAAGTTATTTTAAACTCTAAATAAAACAATAAATACAATTAATTGCAAAGTGTAGGCTATTATTGCAAAAAATGTGTAGTTAGCATAAAAATACAAATGTAATTATAGAAAATGAAGTAAAATATTATAAAATACAGATGTGGGTCTAAATAATAAATTTAGATGATTAAGTCATCACAAAATAATTTAAAGGATAATTACTAGATATTTATATAATAAAAATGTAAAAAAAATTAATTTTGAGCTTTAAAAATTATGGAAAATTATAGAAAATGCTTGTATATGTTGTAACTAAATAATGATGCAAAATGCTATTTTGAAAGTAGATATATGTAATTTTAAAAATTTGAGGAAAAAAATGGGTATGAACAACATGAATTTGATGTAGAAAAACGAGATCTAAAGGGAATAGAGAACCAAATAGCTGACCATCTATCAAGGCTGGAAAATCATGACCACATGGAGGAGGGTGGACAAATTAAAGAAGCATTTCATGATGAGAAAATTTTTGCTATCACACAAGACCCTCCCCCATTTTACGCGAACTATGTGAACTATCTTGTGAGTGGGGTACTTCCTCCAGAAATTGAATCTGAAGCTAGAAAGAGGTTCTTATACGATGTAAACTTCTACTACTGGGATGAGCCATACTTGTACAAGCACTATGCTGATCAGTTGATGAGCAGATACACTCTAGAAAATGAGGTGGAATTAGTGTTGTGTTATTGTCATGCATCACCCCATGGGGGACATCATGGAGGCGATAGAACAACTGCAAAAATATTACAATTCGGTCTTTTTTGGCTAACATTATTCAAGGAAGCCCATGCATTTATTAAAAGTGTGACTAGTGTCAAAGAACAGGAACAATCACAAAGAGGCATGAGATGGGACCATTCCCATTTTCCAGAGGGAACAAATACATCTAGCTAGCAGTTGACTACAAATCAAAATGGATAGAGGAGATTGTATTGCCAACAAATGATGCCATGGTGGTAGTTGTGTTTCTTAAGAAGAACATATTCTCAAGGTTTGGGAATCCACGTGCCTTCATCAGTGATGAAGGGACACATTTTTGCAATCGGTTGTTGAACAACCTTCTAGCTAAATATGGAGTCCGTCATAGAGTTGCTACGGCATATCATCCTCAAACAAGTGGACAAGCTGAGGTGTCTAATAGAGAAATTATAGAAGATGGTGAGTGTGAATAGGAAGGATTGGGCTGCAAAGTTAGATGATGCCTTGTGGGCATATAGAACTGCATACAAAACACCAACTGGGGCATCGTCGCAAGCTTGTTTATGGGAAAGCATGTCACTTTCCTGTTGAACTGGAACACAAGGCGTACTGGGCCAATAAAAATTTAAATATGGACCTTGAAGCTACGGGCGAGAAGAGACTCTTGCAGTTGAATGAGTTAGATGAGTTCAGGCTGCACTTGTATGAAAATTCTAAGTTATACAAAGAGAAAATGAAAATATGGCATGACAAACGTATCAAGCCACACTACTTCGAGCCAGGATAACAAGTATTATTGTCCAATTCTAGGTTCAATTTGTTTCCTTGGAAGTTAAAATTGAGATGGTCAGTCCAATTTGAGGTGGTGAGAGTTACTCCTTATGGTGCAATTGAGTTGCGCACACTATTTGGTTAGTCACATCAACATATTAAATGGTGAAATTTTTTTTAGTGAATGGACACTGATCACGCTCAACTATGTCTTGTAGAAGACTAAACGGGCGTTGCAAATATAATCTGGTGTATTAAGCCCAAAGTCGATCCCACAGGGAATAGACGTATCAATTGAGTTTATAAAATACTACCGGTACTTATTCAATTTTCTCAAGGCTTTTGAATATAATTTGGTGAGGTTTACTAAATCTAATAACAAAATAATAAACTAGTAATTG